>JAOVVF010000032.1:1285349-1302157 GCA_028565595.1 Duopalatinus emarginatus | reverse complement strand
GGGTGGGGGGTGGGGTGTAGGGGGTGTTGGGGGGACAGGAAGATTAATGGTTCCACATGTGTGGACCTTTTGGACCTTTTGCCCTCTGTCTTCTCACCTTCAGCCAAAAGAAATATCTGTCACCAGTGTGTTCACACACACACACACACACACACACACTTCAGTCCGGAGATATCCTCTCAGAACTGTTGCTTTTACAGTGATTAAGTGAAATTTATACAAAAAGTTGGTGAAAAGTTACAAATGAATAAATAAATAGATAAACAGATAAATGAACAAATAAATAAATAGGAAATTAAAAAGAAAAATAAATAAATAGGAAATTAAAAAGTAAAATAAATAAATAGGAAATTAAAAAGTTAATATATAAATAAATAAATAGCTAGTTAAATAGAAAAATAAATTAAAAGGTAAGTAATTAGACTAATAAATAAACAAACACAGAGATTAATAAATAAACAAAATTCTGATTTAAATAAGTAAAATGTTTAAAAATGTACCATCAATTTAGTTTTTTCAAATAATTTATTCAAAATTATTTATTAATTAACGTATATAGAACTGAAACAAAACAAGAGTGAGTTATTGCTGAGTTATTATTACAGAAGATCCATCTATCTGTCTGTCTGTCCGTCTATTTTCTATTTATTTGTTTGATTGTTGGTTTAATTATTTATTAATTTCTACGTTTTGAAAAAAAAAAAACAGAAGTAAAAAACAGAAGTTTGTTCGGCGTCCTCAATATAAGTTGTGGTTTAATTTACTAAAGTATATATTAAACGTGTAACCAATTATACATCTATTTATTTTATCTATCAATCTGTGTATTTATGTAACTAAAGTAATGTAATGTAAATAATTGACTCTTGATCAGTAGACGTTAGTTTGGTTCTGTGTATGTCTGCTGTAACCGAATAAATAATAATAATAATAATAATAATAGTAATAATAGTAATAATAAGTAAAAATTGAATTATCCTCCTCCGCCCAGTTCCTGACTCCTAATGAGTGTCCGTTCATCCTGTAACCCAAGACACCACTTTACCATGTGCGGGACGCAGCGTCCCCGAGTACGTGTTAAATAAAAACAGTCGAGTCAGGGGTCGTGTTCTACATTCTACAAACACAGGCGCTGTTCAGTGAAGACGGAGGAGGAGAAGGACAAAGCGCTAGTCATGGCCTATGAGAAGCAGTACGCCGCATTCCCTGATCTCGATCTGCACGAGCTGCAGCTCCAGGGCTCGGATGTCACGTGCACGACCTACCGCTTTCTGACGAATTCCAACCGGGCTTGTTTTTTTTTTTCTCTTGCTTCCTGAGGAAATGCTGGGACTCGCGTCAGCGCTGTGGTTCTGCGGCTCGGAATAATCACGCCTCAGGGTTCGGAAAGACGTTGTCACGGTTTAGGGGTCAGAGTTTTTAATCAACTTTTTAGATTGGATTCCATCAGTGTCCGGGCTTCTCGTGTGTGTGTGTGTGTGTGTGTGTGTGTGTGTGTGTAGCGATATTAAAGTCACGGCATGTTATAACAGGGATATAAATCCTTCCCAGTTTGGGCTCCAGATGAAAACTTTTCCCCAGTGGACGGGACCTCCAGGCAGCCCTCCACTTTATTTCCTTCTGTCCCGGACATAAAAGGTTTCCATGGTTTCCTCAGGCAGTGGTCGGAAAAGGTCAGAGGTCAGCGCAAATTGTTCATGGGTTTGTAGACTAGAGCGGGAGGAGGGATAGGCAGAAGGGGTAAAGACTGACTAACAGATCGGATCTCTTCAGTCCGTAGCAGTAACTACAGGCCCGAACGGGGCAGTTAAACGCCACCGCTGGATCGACCCACGGCGTACAGGGCCACGCTGACCAGTCTCCTGTCCCTGAGCACCCGAGAGGGTCAGAGGGGCAGATCATCACAACCCCCGTCCCTGACCCTGAGCGTGGGTGTGCGAGCAACACACAGAGTGATTTATGCAAGATAAGAGTCCGAGAATTCTTTTGCCCTTTCTCTTACCCCCATTCCCCCCCACCCCTTTTTTCCCGGCCATAAGGCTCAAGGCAAAAGGGTGTGCTCAGGGTGAGGGCCCGGGGTCGAGCCTGCGATTGGCTGCAGAGAGAGAGAGCCTCTCACCAGCCCATCGGCTGATTGATTTGTTGAGCTCCTCAGCAGCACATTCCTTGCCCCCAAACCCCCCACCACCCAACCCCTCTCGCGGCCCGGGAGCTTTTCTTCCACCACTATATTTGTCTTGGAAAAAAAAAGAGATAGAGAAGGAAAATGAAGGGGGTCATAAAGAGGTGCGATCCGATCCAGAGGATCCAAGCGGGAGCGCCATGACTGGGTCTCGACACACACACACACACGTTCACGTCTTACACACTAATCACACTAACGAGGTGTGACGTGAGAAAAGAGTCGCTCTCACGTCAGTCCCTCTACACTCTCACTTCAGACGGACAAAATGAAATAAACCCGGAGTCACCCATGGCTCACTGTCCGGATCACCCACGTTGGTGTTGGTGTTGCTGTTGGTGCTTTTCTCCATCTTTCACTCTGAGGTTGAACCTGAACGAGAACCACATGACGGCGACGCGTGTAACTGTATTAAAGACGCCCTGCCGATAAACTTATCCAGTCCGAACAGGGCTGTCAACAGAGTCGGGAGAAAAACGAGAGACTTTTTACATCCACAGCAGGGCTGTGCGATATGACCAAAGTTTCATATCCCGATAACGATACATATGACGATATCGCACGTTTTCTATAAATTTAGTCTGAAAAAAAAATTACAATTTAAAAAAGTCTAACAGTTAAAGATATTTTTTGCCATATGGTGAACCGTGGGGAAAAAGACACTTTTTAAAGTCTGGGTCTGCAGATAGAAAAGCACAAGTTTTACACGCCTCCAGTTGCCTTGACAACTGCCGTGTGGGCGAAAACTTCCAATTTAAGAAAAATATTTCTATGCGATTTTATTTTCTGTTTTGTGAAGGCGATGAATCACTTTTACATTTTGTATTTGTTATTTCTGGGAAAGAAAACGACTAGAAAAAAATAATTATTTCTGTTTCTTGTATTTGGATTTTTTAAATTTCTGTTTCTGAAATGAAAATCGACCAAAACACACACAGACCCTTTAGGCCTGGGCTCCTGGTTCTGTGTTTGCTGGTCTGTGGTCCCTCTACTGTCCCGCGTCTCAGACATGTCTGTGTGTGCGTCGCCTTAACGTGTCGTCCAAACAACGCAACGACTGCGGTAAACTGTGGATTTTGCGACATGAAAACCGGATTTTTGGCACTTCAGTGTGTACAGTCGAGATCCTGATACATTACCTCTAACACACCCGGTCTGTAGGACTGAGGAGAAAACATACAGCTGGTTAAAACCTTAAGACGGCCATGTTTTGTCAGTGCTGATCCACTGATAACCGATTCTGATTGGTCCGTTTAGACCCCAAAGCAAAGCAGATTTGGAAGAGGTCAGAGGTCAGGGGGCTGGTTTAAGGAAGAGTCAGATGGACATGATGACCAGCGGCTGTGAGGGTTAAACAGGGACAGATTGACGGATATGAATGTTTGTATTGAGTTGAAGGGACGACGAGACGTTAAAGTAAAACACAGTTTAGTGTCTCAAAGTGTAATCCGGTGGAGGAAAGAGGAAACACACACACACACACACATTTATACAAAGCTCACAGCAAGGACCAAACCCCCCGCAGCACCGATTCAGCTCTCAATACAGCCTTTCAACAACAATCAATAGACAGAGAGCACTGCCATTTTCAGCCATCGGGGGGGGGGGGGGGGTGAGAGAGAGAGAGAGAGAGAGATAAGACACCATGTGACTCTGCTGTTCGGACATCTAGGGACAGTTCATTTCATCACCTTGATGCCAGGACAGAGAAGAGTCTGGACATTTGTCTCCCATGTGTCTTGGATGATGTCGGGTCGTGTCGGGCCGTACTTGTAGCACAAAGCTTTGTAGGTCAGCATCAGGGTTTTATATCTAATACGAGCTGCTGCTACAGGAAGTCAGTGAAGGGTTTAAAGGGAGGATGAAAGAGCAGCCAGGGAAGAGTTACGCAATACATATAATAAAGTATTATGAAAACATCCTCAGTCAGATACCTGATATGTTTACTCAGGAAAGTCATGATATAATATTTAATTATATCGTATCATCGTGTTATCGTATCGCCCAGCTGTGATACGGTAAAGTGCAGAACATGTGAGACATCCTGATCACAACCGAGCTGGTCGGCGGAGGTCGGGTTTATTTAGAGACCCCACTGGTTAAAACACTGACACGTGACGGCTGACATCTACTGATCCGTTTATCATACACACACACACACACACACACACACACACACACACACACACACACACACACTCGGTCAGAGACACACACAGCTGGGATCAGGTTCCGGAAAAACTCATAACATAATCTCACCTGATGCACCTTTAAATAAAGGAGATGTTTATAATGAGGTGTTTGTTAGTAAAGTCTGGAGTTTTATTAGACTGATGATTTAGTGTGATGATTTCATCTCCTTCACATCTCCTTCACATCTCCTTCACGTCTCCTTTACATCTCCTTCACGTCTCCCTCACATCTCCTTTACATCTCCTTCACGTCTCCTACACATCTCCTTCACGTCTCCCTCACATCTCCTTTACATCTCCTTCACGTCTCCTTCACATGTCCTTCACATGTCCTTCACATCTCTTTCACGTTTCCTTTACATCTCCTTCACATCTCCTTCACGTCTCCTACACATCTCCTTCACGTCTCCCTCACATCTCCTTTACATCTCCTTCACGTCTCCTACACATCTCCTTCACGTCTCCTTCACGTCTCCTTCACATCTCCTTCACATGTCCTTCACATCTCTTTCACGTTTCCTTTACATCTCCTTCACGTCTCCTTCACATCTTCTTTACATCTCCTTCACATCTCCTTCACGTCTCCTTCACGTGTCCTTCACATCTCCTTCACGTCTCCCTCACATCTCCTTTACATCTCCTTCATGTCCTTCACATCTCTTTCACGTTTCCTTTACATCTCCTTCACGTCTCCTTCACATCTCCTTCATGTGTCCTTCACATCTCTTTCACGTCTCCTTTACATCTCCTTCACGTCTCCTTCACATCTTCTTTACATCTTCTTTACATCTCCTTCACATCTCCTTCACGTCTCCTTCACGTGTCCTTCACATCTCCTTCACGTCTTCTTCACATGTCCTTCACATCTCCTTCACGTCTCCCTCACATCTCCTTTACATCTCCTTCACGTCTCCTTCACGTCTCCTTCACATCTCCTTCACATCTCCTTCACGTCCTTCACATCTCTTTCACGTTTCCTTTACATCTCCTTCACATCTTTACATCTCCTTCACGTGTCCTTCACGTCTCCTTCACGTGTCCTTCACATCTCTTTCACGTCTCCTTTACATCTCCTTCACGTCTCCTTCACGTGTGCTTTACATCTCTTTCACGTTTCCTTTACATCTCCTTCACGTGTCCTTCACATCTCTTTCACGTCTCATTCACATCTCCTTTACACCTCCTTCACCACTTCACAACATAAACATATCTCAGCACTGAGCAGCACATCTTTCAGATTTTCCCAGTCTTCTAATATTCCCATTTTTTTAAACTTTTACCATACTTCCCGATTGTACAGTACAATTTTTCCATATCTTCCCAATCTTCCTGGTCTTCCAACTCTTCCCGATTCCTCCCATTCTTCCTGATCTTACCATTCTTCCAGATCTTGCCATTCATCCTGCTCTTCCTAATCCTCATAATCTTCTATTTCTTCATGATTCCCCAATCTTCCCCTTCTTCCTGAACCTCTATTCTTCCAGACCTTTCAATCTTCCTGAGCTTGCCATTCTCTCCCGATCTTCCCTAAGCTTCCCGAACACGCACTCCTCCAGATCTTCCTGATCCGTCAGCTTTTCTCTGTTCATCATCCGGCGCTGTTGTCTGGATGTTCTAGTTTTCACTTGTAGTTTGTCAAATATTCCGACGTGAGATTTTCAGCTTCAACACAAAACAGTTTCAGGCTCTTAAACAGTTTTATTAGATTATTTATTAACCTCTGTACTGATTGTCCGTGAGCAGCACAGACGGCATTTATCACGTCCTTAAGCTCCAGGTAAACATCTCCCTCATCTCCACAATGGGACTCACAGTGTCCTCTTTATCAGCTGCTGCACCACCATTGATTTGTGTTCAGTAATTATTGACCATCCGACTGACTCGACTCAGGGAGGAGGAGGAGGAGGAGGTGGAGGAAGTGATGCTGGTGGTCCTAATGGCTAGTGGGGGTTTTATAGCTCTCAGACCTGATAAGAGTAAAAGTGGAAAGTCTTCCTTTTACCATTCGGAATATACACACCGATCTGCCACAACATTAACACCGTCTGCCTAAACGGCCCTGACATGTCGAGATGTGGACTCTACAGGACCTGACATGTCAAGATGTGGACTCTACAGGACCTGACATGTCGAGATGTGGACTCTACAGGACCTGACGTGTTGAGACGTGGACTCTACAGGACCTGACGTGTGATTGGACCAGGTCTGGTCTTTACCCCACATGTACACTTCAGTGAGTCCTGGTCTCTTGTAACTCTGTCACTAAGCCACCGGTTGTCCTTCCTTGGACCTCTTTACTTAGGTTAATAAACAAAAAGCTGCCCATTTTCAGCTCCTGTTATATGTGTTAATATTACATTAATATCGTGATAAATTATTTTACCATACAATTATATATATATGTATGTATTTGTGCTATTTTAGATAGTTATTTTTATTTCAATAAACAAACAATGACTTATGTAAAAAATGTAATTAATTTATAATACGTTAATAATAATAATAATAATAATAAATATAACATTAATATGAATTTTAATTATAAACAAACAGAAACAATAAATAAATATAAAACAATTACTTTTCTTTATCATTCCTTATTCATTTATCTGTTTATTTATTTGTTATGAATGTATCAGTTTCAATATAATAATGATAATAATAATTTAAACAATATATGTAAATATATGTTCATATTAGTAGTATATATTTATACGTTTCGTTAAAGAGCTGAAATATAAAATTTAGTTTGGTTAAATTCTTATGAGGATGAAATGCTAATGTATTAAATGATCAACAACACACTGTATCTGAGACGATGGCGGTTGGCTGTCCGGGGTCTCAGACAGACTCAGGAAGACAGCGAGGACATCAGAAGGCACCCGGTGGAAATCCACGAGAGACAGAAAGAGAGAATACGAAGGAAGTAGTGTGGTCGTGTCAGAAAGACCCGGAACAAAAGCGGGACCGAAAGGTCAGCGTGTCTCTGTGAGACCTGACGTGTCCGTGTTTCTCTGAAGACCTTTCGGTTTCCCCTGCTCATCCGAGTGGAACATGTGACCGGATCAGCTTTCGCAGATCTACTTCCCTTCTTTGTTTTGTCCTCTCTGAACATGTCTTGCGGGTCATCCAAACCCTGGACACGGAAAGAAGAGACGTCCTTGTTTGGAGCGCACCTGGACACCCTGTTCAGGTCCTTCGCTTTCGCTGCGTCCATTGTGACAGACGCCACAGAGTTTAGCGCCGCGCGGTGCTGCGTAATTATCTTTCAGTGCGTTTCACAGTCCCATGTTCACGACGTCCTCTGGAGGACGGGGTAACTGAGCTGTCCTCGTTGTGGTTAGTGCGCGTCCGATACTACACAAGAACCCAACGTCCACCTCATACCCATAGACCTCCCTTACGTTTCTTTCTGTTTGGTCAGAACAAACGCACGGCCGTGTTTAATCTGAGTCTCCTAGGTAACGTGAAGCATGTGAGTTTTAGGGCATGGTCTTTCTGGTTCAGTGACATGTGACAAGTGACAAGTGGTGTGAGAAGTGCGAGACACCCAGAGTTTATCATCTGATACCAGGTTACAAGGCATGATTAGTGATCAGACGGACAGACAGACAGACTGACGGACTGAAACCTGGTGCTGAGCTGCAACCATGAGGACTGTTTTAGTTTCAGTGTTTATCTAAAAAAATACCGTCTGTCTGTCTGTCTGTCTGTCTTTTTCGCTGTCTGTCTCTCTCACTGTCTGTCTCTCTCTCTGTGTGTTTCGCTCATTTTGTCTCTCTCTCTCTGTCTGTCTGACTGTCTCTCTGTCTGTCTCTTTTTGTCTGTCTGTCTCTCTCTCACTGTCTGTTTCTCTCTCTGTGTGTCTGTATCTGTCTGTCTGTCTCTCGCATTTTGTCTCTCCCTCTTTCTGTCTGTCTGTCTTTCTCTCTGTGTCTCTCTATCTCTCTGTCTGTCTCTCTCTCTCTTTGACTGACTGTCTCTCTCTCTCTCTCTCTCTCTCTCTCTCTCTCTCTCTCTCTCTTCAGCTATTTCCACATTCACCCAGCAGCCTTCCTCCATAGAAGTGACGGAGGGTTCGGTCGCACGCTTCACCTGCAAAATCAGCGCCGTACCTCCACCAATCATCACCTGGGAGTTCAACCGAGTCACCTTACCGCTGGCCACCGACAGGTAAACACCACCCGAGAGTCCAGACATGTACAGATTTAAAAAAACGTACAGATTTTTAATTTTTTTTTTTGCCCCCTTTAGAATCACGGTGCTGCCTGGCGGAGTGCTGCAGATCCAGGCAGTCGACCAAAGGGATGCCGGGAATTACCGGTGCGTGGCAGCGAACATCGCCAGCCGTCGCCGGAGCGCCGAGGCCGCGCTGACTGTATCGCCAGGTGAGTGACACTGACCACGCCCATGCCCAAGACTTTAACTGTTTACTTTTACGTTCTTTAATCGTTATTTTTTTCTTCTCACACGCCTTGACCCAGCTCCTTCTCAGAGAGCTCCCCAGCGGCCCCAAATCATCGCCGGGCCGCGGAACCTGACCGTGGCGGCTCGGGGCAGCGTGCTCCTGGAGTGCGCGGCGGTGGGGAATCCGCGGCCGCTGATCTCGTGGAGCCGCGCCGACCACAAGCCCATCGACGTCTACAACACCAAAGTGCTCGGAAACGGCAACCTGCTCATCTCGGACGTAAAGAGGCAGCACACGGGCGTGTACGTGTGCCGAGCCACGACGCCCGGCACCAGGAACTTCACGCTCGCTGCCGCTAATGTCACCGTGCTGGGTAAGCGAAAGTGAAGTGATTTTTTTTTTTCACACAGTAAATGAATTTACATTAAAGCTGCCATAAGTAACACGGGATCCAATTTCTTGTAATTTATGTGTTAGATTTTTGTCATGTCATATGATATTAAACCTGTAATTTCAGAACCCCCGTCCCTGGTGGAGTGGCCGGAGAGCCTGACGCGTCCACGCGCTGGCACCGGGCGCTTTGTCTGCCAGGCTGAGGGGATGCCCACTCCGCGCATCACCTGGCTCAAAAACGGAGAGGTCGTGCACTCCAATGGTCGCATCAAGATGTACCACAGGTACGGAAACTCAACACAGACTAACAAAGTACAGAACGAATCCCTGCGTGTTGATTAGGGATTGATGATTAGGTTCTGTCTTGCTGGTTGCCTTTCACAGTAAACTGGTGATCAACCAGATCATCCCAGAGGACGACGCCATTTACCAGTGCCAGGCCGAGAACGATCTGGGCTCTGTTCTGTCCACGGCACGGCTCATCGTGGTGATGTCGGAGGACCGGCCCAGTGCGCCCAGGAACGTCCACGCCGACATCGTGTCCAGCTCGGCCATCCTGCTGGCGTGGGAGAGGCCGGCGTACAACGCAGAGAAAGTCATCGCCTACTCTATCCATTACATGAAAGCGGAAGGTAAATCAGACAGTTTCAAATAATAATAATAATAATAATTAATAATAATACTTAGAAGAAGCAGTCAGAGTCTTCAGATTTCCAGCTTTTAGGGAGTTGGGATCCGAGCACAGGGTCTGCCGGGATACAGCAGGGATCTTGATCAGTGAGGAACCAGCGTAGGGGTGCTGAGGCACGAACCTCCGACCTTCTGCTCCGTCACCCAGAGCTCTACCCGTTATTAATTAGCAGAAATCAGGACCTATACACTGAAGAACTGGTACACAAGTCTAATACTTACTTCCGGAAATATATTGTAGGTAATGAACACCAGACATCCGATAGAAGGCTCCACAGTTCTGAGATCTTGTGTCAATACTGAGATCAGTACTGAAATCTGGTGTCAGTATTGAGATCTGGTGACAGTACTGAGATCTGGTGTTGGTAGAGGCCAAACCCATCAAAATAAATCCAGGACACGAACTGGTGTACCTCTTCAGTAAGGTGTCAGCGTTAGTCAGAGACGTTTGTAGATGTACCAGGAGGTCCCGTGGAACACCAGACGAACAAACCCCATATGGTTACGAAGCCACCGCCAATCTGCGCTGGTCAGCAGCGAGAACTTGTGGTGTCCAATTCCTAACGGAGGAGGAATAAAACGTTCACCCGCTTACTTTGTGACCCAGAGCTCATTCAGAAACTCTGTCTATCTATCTGATCAGAGCCGATCAGTGGAACCGATGTCTGATTGTCCTGGTGCTTTTCCAGTCCCAGCACCATTACAAAAGTTTCTGACCAGTAGAGAAGACCTACAGCGACGCAGCTCTTGAAGACGCAGAGCCGTCGATCCCAGAGCGTCCCTGACTTCTGGAGAGTCCTGGGAACCACTTTTCAGTACGGTACGGTTCTCGATTGTGCTTGTGAAGCACGCCGGGCGCTCATTGTTCATAAAGAGGCAGAAGAAGTGAATATATATGTTGTTTTTTTTTGGGTTCCTGTCTGCACTTTTTAGCCTAATTGTCAGGCTTTAGCACTTAGAAGAAAACACCTGCTGGCACTTTCAGAGAGAGAGAGAGAGAGCGCGAATGTGTGTAAGTGAGTGAGTAAGAGAGAGAGAGAGAAAGTGTGAGCGAGAGAGATTCGGTCACTACTGCCCCTTTTCTCCACACGGTGCCTCTGCTCGAGCCTTTTAAGGTGCTGCTTTTTCTCGACTGGGAAACCTGGAGGAGCCGTCCAGCATTCTTCACTAATTAGCAGGATCATAAAGCAGGAGATGTAGTCAGGGAGTGTGTGAGAGTGTGTGTGAGCGCCGGCAGTCCTGGCATTGTCTGAGTGTGTGTATGTGTGTTAGACTTCAGTCTTCAGTTTAGCAAAGTCAGTGAGCAGGCCATTCAGCCAGAGAACAAGGCTTTTCTTGTTTGCCTTTCTGTCTCTTTCTGCTGCTCAAGGATCTTTCGCCTGGTCCGAAATTAGGACCTGGGTCTATTCCTGCCATTCTTTTGTGCGCTCCGGATAATCCGGACTAATTAAAGCCTCATCAAGCGCGCTGGCACTGTGAGAAAATCAGCGCCGCTCCTCGGGATGGATTTAAACCCCGGCGTTTTAAGGAGGCGTGACCAATTTGATGGAGTTGACACCGCCGTTGTGAGGCAGGGCCCCCGTTTTGAATGAGCGCGGCGGCTCATTAGGCAGAGGACAGAACAGGATTAATGAGGATGAATAAAAAGGCTTACCAGGGGTCTGATTAAGCGATTATGTCCCGATTAGTGAGCGGACATGGCACAGGAGGCCGTGGCACTGCAGAGAAAGCGGACGTGTAAACTTTTAGCAAACAGACACAACCGTCTGACGATCAGAATGAAAAGAGGTGTGTTTATATATACCTAAACAGGACCGTTTGCTCTACTTGACCACCCAGTTAGCGGAGAAACTAATGCAGCGTCGATCTGCATTAGCCGTTTGTCCCTCACGAAGGATAAACAGCATGTAATTAGAAATGAATTAATAATGAGAAGAATTGGCAACAGATCTTCTGTAGGATGGGACCTGACACTCCAGTCCTCACTGCCGTCACTGGTTGTCCTTCATTGGACCATTTTTGTTAGGTATAACCACCGTATACTGGGACACACCCCTAACAGGACCTGCTGTTTTGGAGATGCTCTGATCCAGGCATCCAGACGCCAAAATTTGGCCCCGGTGAAAGTCACTCAGAACTTTAGACTCGCTTCCGAGACGTCAGCTTTAAGCACTGGCTGTTCACTCGCTCTGTAATAAAGCGTCAGCCGTCGGAGGTACGAGAGGTCCCGTGGAATGTCAGCTATACAAACCGCATTGCGTTATGAAGCTTCTATAGATGTCTGTCGCGTAGCTCAGTCAGTCAGTATGGTTAATGCCCGATGTTTGTTTTTATGCAACAGGTCTCAACAACGAAGAGTACCAGGTTGTCATCGGCAACGACACCACCCGCTACATCGTCGACGACCTGGAGCCGGCCCAGAACTACACGTTCTACGTTGTAGCGTACATGCCGATGGGAGCCAGCCGAATGTCCGACCACGTCATCCAACACACGCTGGAGGACGGTGAGAATTCGATTCGATTCGAAGCATGATCACTGTAAACCAATAAAGTGTAAAAACGTGTGTGTGTGTGTGTGTGTGTGTGTGAAGGTAGACTGATAGAATAGGAATTCTCTGAGCCTTAAATCTGTCCCCGAAGGGCCAAAGGGCGATCATGCTGAGTGGTTGGGATTGAAGTATACAACCTCATACCCTTAAGTAGTCAGTTACTTGGGAGATGAACAAAGGGAAGACAGGGTGGAGGAGGAGAGGAGGGGGGGATGAGAAAGGAACGGTCGAAAGGACTTCAGTAAATGATTAAACAGAGAGATATTGAGTCGAATGCTCACCTCAGCTGTCCACCTCGGGTCTCTTTTATTCTGCACTCAGCCTGGAGGAAATGCGTACATCGTCATCATGTGCAGTATGTACCCTCAAACACGCAGTACACACTTTACACAAACCAGTCAACCTGCACTGCCCGGGTTAGAAGCTCACACATCCAATAGTGAGACAATAGTGTGGCAAATAATCAGCCCACCTACTATTAGATCAGTCAGTCAATTTGTCAGGCTCTCGGTTTGTCCTGAGTTTACCTGGAGCAAGTAGCTGTGGGTGGTCCCTATCTATGGCGCCTGGGAATTAGTTAGGTGACTTGCTGGTACTGGGATTGAACCAGGGCCTTCGGCTGCACCCTATTTGGAGAATGATTAAATGTCAAAATAATCGGCATCCGTATAAATTCGTAACCAGAAAATCCAGTGTTTACGTTTATTTTTCACTAAAGGTGCTAATAATTATGGAGCTGATTGTAGATAGTCAGTCAGGAACATATGGGCAACTTGGTGTTATATCTAAGTGTATCTCTCTCTTTGACTCTCCAGTTCCTCTGCGTGCCCCCGAGCTTTCCCTGACCAGCCGAAGCCCCACGGATATCCAGGTGTCATGGCTGCCGTTGCTCCCGAAGCTGAGCCGCGGCCACATATCAGCGTACCGCCTGTGGTACCGCGCAGGCTCTGAGGGATCCACCACGCAGCTGGAGCTGCCCGGGGACCAAACCCAGCACCTGCTGGAGGGCCTGCAGCCCGATACCATCTACCTGCTGAAGATCGCCGCCTCCACCAGCATGGGCTGGGGAGAGCCGTGTGCCTGGACCTCCCACAGGACCCCCAAGACCTCCAGCAGAGAAGGTAACACCAAGAGTCTGGAGATGTTATGAAATAGTCAGACTTGTCAAATGATAAGATATGTTCGGGGTTTACAAAGCAGGAGCATGTGGTGACATCACCTATTCTTGCTATACCTAATAGAAATGAATGAGGGAAATTGAGTAACAGAAAGAGAAGGATGAGTGCAAGCTGTCTGGAATTTGATGTACCCACGTCCGGGTTTTGTTAACAAAAAAAAAAACGAGTAGCGAAGGAAGGGATTAACATTCCCACAAACTGCATACAAGCACACTTCTCTCTAACTTCCCGGACATGTTGGTGTTTGTCCCGTTTCGATATCTCAAAAGGTATAGGAGAAGATACATGCAGAGTATCAGGTGGAATAATAATAATAATACAATCGGAAAGCTGTAGCAGAAGGTAAATGCAGAATATCAGGTGGAATAATAATAATACAATCGGAAATAGCTTGAAAATTGACCTAATTGCAGCAGTTTAGAAATACAATCCCCATTTAAGCGGATAGGAACTTTTGTTAACAAGAAAAAAACAAACGAATGTATCGGAAGAAGGGATGAACATTCCCACAAACTGTATACAAGCACACTTCTCTCTAACATCCCGGACATGCTGGTATTTGTCCTGTTTCGATTTCTTAAAAGCTGTAGGAGAAGATGCAGAATATCATGTGGAATAATAATAATAATACAATTGAAGTGCATTTGCTTGTGTTTTTCTCCTTTCATTCTCTCTTTCACAATCTGTATAACATTCTCTCTCTCTCACGCTTTCTCTCTCCTTTTTTTTTATCTTTCCGTGCACGTTAAGTGCTTTCTATAACCATCCTGTTGAGGCATTGTGTTGGTTACTGCGCTGAACTCTGACCCTGGCTGTGGGGCACATAGAAAAGGCCTCAGTCACGGATCATAAAACAGGAGCCTGCAGGGCAGCGTGAGCCCTGAGAAGCAGAACAGATCGACCCTGTAGCTTCTTTATCCTTCTTTTACCCCACGCTAACCGCAGGGCCACTTCCTCAGCATGAATTATAATCGACATCGTTATATAAAAATACAAGGTCTGGATCGTTTTGCCCAAGAACTGGTAGCTCTGTGCCGACCAGTTAAAAATGTTTCACAGTCAATAAAAGTGGAGTGCGGCGCATATGAAATGTTAGGAGTTTGCTCAGTAAAGTACAAATTCACTTCAGCTTTATGGCTTTTGTTGTGTGTATTTATGAGCTCGCAGTACAAATGAAAAGTTTGCCTTGTTAAATCTGTTTCAGACTCGTAAACACTGCAGTAAAATAAGTGTGAAGGAGGCACGTAGAAGTGAACTAGGATAAACGAGAAACATGGAAGGCCAATAAGGCGTGTGTGTGTGTGTGTGTGTGTGTGTGTGTGTGTGTGTAATAAAACATTGGGTGGGAAAGTGCATTTAAAGTTAAACCACTTCTTTGTGTTTTTTTTGTGTTTTTTATATTATTGACTGTACTCTCTCCCTCTCTCTTTTCTCTCTCTTTTTTTCTCTCTCTCTCTCTCGTGGGACGTGTAGTGCCCCTGGCCCCGGAGCTGCAGTTGGAGCCCCTGAACTGTACAACTGTGGCGGTTCACTGGCGTCTTGCAGGAAGTTCCGTGGCCGGCCTCCAGGGATTCCGACTCTTCTACCACGAGGAAAGCCAGCCGGAGCGCTCACCCATTCAGATACCACCGCACGTCAACCACCACACCATCGGAGGCCTTGGTGAGCACAGAGTCCATAATCACTGCTGTGACGGGTGTAAGGTGTAGAGTGGATGAGCCACAAAATGAGGCTGAAGAAGAAAAGACATAGATGGACAGACAGATAGATGGATGAATAGATGGATAGTTGGATTGATGGCTAGATGGATGGATGGACAGACAGATAGGTGGATGAATAGATGGATGGATGGATGGGTAGATGGATGGATTGATGAATAGACGGATGGTTGGATTGATGGCTAGATGGATGGACAGAGACAGATAGATGGATGAATGGATGGATGGATGAATAGACGGATGGTTGGATTGATGGGTAGATAGATGGATGGACAAAAAAACAGATAGATGGATGAATATACGGATGGTTGGGTTGATGGCTGGATGGATGGATGGACAGATAGATGGATGAATGGAGGGATGGATGGATGGATAGATAGATGCATGGACAGACAGATAGATGGATAAATAGACGGATGGTTGGGTTGATGGCTGGATGGATGGATGGACAGACAGATAGATGGATGAATAGACGGATGGATAGATAGATGGGTAGATGGATAGATCGACAGACAGACAGATAGATGGAAAAATAAACGGATGGTTGGGTTGATGTCTGGATGGATGGATGGATGGATGGAAAGACAGATAGATGGATGAATAGACGGATGGATGGATGGACAGATGGATGAATAGACAAACAGGCAACACCTCAGATGGGTGGATGGGACCGTGGATGGATGAACAGGAGATGACGTAGTAGTTTGCAGTATACAGACACCATACGCTTGAGTACAACCCAATACTGATACACATCCGCCATCGTTCCCTTCACCACGTGTCCTAATCGTGGCCTTTTGGTCTTCATCAATCGTCTCTGAAGCCTAACACTGCCCAAAACTCTTCTCCGTTCCCACTCCAAGTAAAAACGAGTTCAGTCCAGTCAGTATTCAGGATAGACCATTGTGTTCACTGATGGCCCGTTTATCACCGACCCTGAAGGCGACTGCTATTGGCTGAGCAGAACAATGTCGGAGCAGGGAGGGAGGAGGAGGGGTGTGTGTGGGTATCGGCTCTATTGACAGAAGAGTCGGTGGGTGATAGATTGAAGGGCTCTTTTCACAACGCGTCACGTCTCCCCCGCTCTTACCTCGGTGTCCACTTCCTCCTCCCGTATCCCTGACCTCTCTTAGTGGCCTCTGACCTCCCATGATCCTTTGCTGCAGCCTGAGAACGGGGGAACCGGGGCACAGAACGTTTGCCGTGTGCTCGGCCTTAAGCCCCGAAAGGTCGCCCTTTATCGCGGATCGAGGACGGGCCCTGGAGGAGGAGCAACGGCCATCTGTGGACGGAGAGAGAGAGAGAAGGGGGGGTGGGGTCATCCAACTGGTCAGCAGCTGATATTCAGATCAATCTCAGGCCTGAGATCAGTTTCGGCTGTGCACGTCCTGGATCAGTACAGAGAAACGACCACACACTGGCAGGACAATCGGGCGCAGCGAAGACTGGTAATCGTGATCATATGGTGTACAGAAGAGCAGAGATACCTGCTCTGT
>JAOVVF010000032.1:1272849-1280349 GCA_028565595.1 Duopalatinus emarginatus | reverse complement strand
TGTCGAGAGAAAGCCAAGTGAGTTCTTATCTCAGTCATTTATTAGATGATGGTGATGATGATGATGATGATAATGATGAAGATGATTACAATGATGATGGTGGTGGTGATGATGATGATGATGATGGTGGTGGTGGTGATGATGAAGATGATGATGATGTGTTGTAATGTTGACACTCTGATCCGATCACCACAGAAAATCCTGCGCCAACAAAGTCATCAGGCCCAGTCGAGGACAAGCTCCGCCCACTACAGCTCACACAGCCAATGAAAATCAAGCTGGGAGTGTACACGTCATGGTGCCCATGATGAGCGAACACTTTATTGATGCAAAGGTAAATTTTACATATACAGTAAAATAATAAAAGGAAGAAAAAGAATAATGATGATTATATGATTAATAATAATAAAAAATAATAATAAGAAGAAAAAGAATAGCAATAATTATAATAATTAATAATAATTAATAATAAAATAATAATAAAAATAATAAGAATAATAGCAGTAATAATTACAATAATAATAGTCATAATAATGACAGTCATAATAATAATAACAGTAATAATAATAATAATGACAGTAATAATTATAATAATAATAATGACAGTAATAATTATAATTATAATAATAATGACAGTAATAATTATAATTATAATAATAATAATGATGCCAGTAATACTAACAAAAGTAATAATAATAGTATAAACAGGAGCAGGTGAAGCTGTGAGAGATGACCGTCTGTGTTTATGGTCCTCAGGGGGGCACGGATCTGATCATAAACAGTTACGGCCCGGTCAGACCCTCAGCTGAGAGGAAGAAGACACAGAGGTGGAGTTTATCTCGGAGGGATGAGAAGGTACGAACAATCAGACAAACTCGAACCTGCTGTACTGTTTCACCTGGTCCATTAATCACCTGATCAGCCAGAACATTAACACCACCACTGACAGGTGACGGATTCTCTCATTACTGTGGCACAGGTCACGGGGTGGGGACCTGCTAGACAGCAAGTGAACAGTCCGTTCTCAAACCTGATGTGTTGGAAGCAGGAAAAATGGGCGAGTGTAAGAATCCAAGGTCCCAGATGTGTCAGTGACTCAGAGCTGTTTAGGCAGGTGGTGTTAATGTTCTGGCTGTTGCGAATGAAAATAAAGACCAAAGGAATCTCTAATTGTTGATTCTCCCTCTCTCTCTCTTTCTCCTCCACAGGTGAAGAAGTCTCCCATCTCTTCCTTCTACCGCACAGGCTCGACGACACTCCGTTACTCCGTCGAGTCTTCTGGAAGTCCCTCCATGCAGCCTCCCTCGTCACTGCACACCCTGCTAGGGTCACCAGGGGGCGACAGCGAGGGCTCACACTCCAGCGAGGGCAGCCACGAGACCGGCGACTCCGGACGCTACTCTCACGACGAACACGACCTTGCCAACCTAACGTCGGACAGCCCAGGACAGAGTCCGGTTCACGTGACCGACGAGCTGCGTCTCGCCATCGAGCTGGAGGAAGTGATGTCACTGTCTACCAGTCAGGAGTGAGAACCCACAGACCTCAGAGAGAGAGAGAGAGAGAGAGAGAGAGAGAGAAACTCACCCAGCGTGAATGTTTTGAAGATATTGTCCATAATGTGAAGATGTCAATGTCAAGTCGGTATGTCGGACGTGTTGGGCTGCTCGAGGCAGCCGCAGTCACTTAGTCCTGACTGGTGGCCCCCCACCACCACCAACATTTTTATATATTTAATAGCAACTTATATGAAAAAGTGCGCGGCCTTCCTTGTCGCCATGACAACAGTTACTTCCTGATAGCAATAACTTTGCGCCTGTTTGTTCTAGTCTGTCTGTGTGCCTTTCTGTCTGTCTGTCTATCTGTGTGTCGGTATGTCTGTGTGTCTGTCTGTCTGTGTGTCTGTCTGTCTGTGTGTCGGTCTGTCTGTCTGTCTCTCATCGGGATTGTCAGGACCTCTGAGTTTTACGTTTCTTCTACCTCAACGTTACCGAACGTCGTCACTCAGGTTCTCCACTCAGGTCCTTCACGGTTCCCGTCTTAAACTACCTCATTGTTGTTTTTTTTTTGTTGTTTTTTTAAGTGTTATTATTAATATGTGTTGTGTTTATTGTCGACTCAGGGACTCAAGGTGTTTAGTACATTTGTAGAACCGCGTGGTGACGTGAATAACGTGCGGTTTGACCGACAGGGTATCCTCGCCGAGCTCGGCCTCGGCTTCTTTCTTACCGCTGACCTCTGTTGAATGTGTGTACAGTATTTTCAGTATTTTTTCTGTTTTTTTTCTTGTTTCCTCCGAACGCTCTGATTTAAGGGGAAGTTTGATTTCAGTAGGATTCACAACCACATGTCTGATTTCATTTCGGTTTTCATTTCTTTCCGTTCGTTTCGCCTGACAAACCTTAGACGCTGACTGAGGCTCTAATAAGACCCCCTTTGCAGGTCCTCAGGTTTGGGTGATTGATTTTTTTTTTTTTAAACAAACTACGGCCTTAAGATGGAGTGAATGAGAAGCCGGAGAAAGAGATTATTTCTGTAGAAAAGAAAAAAAGAAGAAGTCGGCCTTATAACCCAGAGATCACATCTTCGATCCCCTGGTAATGTGACAGCCATCCGGAGTCCAGAGAGCTTGACTGGCCTGAGAGGGGTGGAGTTTTCTCTCTCAGACCTGTCAATCGTGGCCACGCCCACTAATCACGGCCGCCGTGACGTGAGCTGTGCATACGTGCTCTTCTGAGCGTGTTAGACTTGTCAGGAGGGACGTGGGCCTGTCTGGACGGTGGCTGTCGTATAAGATTAGGTAGAAAAAGAAAAGGAGTGGAGTGAAACATGAAAAGAAAAAAACCCTTACCTCACATGTGTATGTTTATCCTCTGAGCGTATGAGTATGTATGCGTATACGCACTACTGAGTACTGATTTCTGATTGACCTTTAGTAGAGTCGATGCTATTGTAGGTGTAGAAACGTGAGTGTAGCACTTGTCTTTCGTCCTTTGTCGTGGATCAGAGCCGTGTGCAACGGTGACAGGCGCCATCGTCTTAAACGGTGTTTGCTGCTTCAGGTACGTTTTGTTTTGTTTTGTTTTTTTCTTTTTCGCTGCTCACTGGGACAACGTGACGATGACAATGAGTTTCCTGAAAACCAGACCAAAGACGGACGTCCCGGTGGCGAGCGGAACACCGCCGCGGTCCTGCCAGACACGACAAATCTGCTCAAGTCAAATCAGACCTGTATGCCTTAGGGTTAGGGAGTGTGTCATGTACTGAAGTGGGTGTGTCAGGTACTGTAGTGGGTGTGTCATGTACTGAAGTGGGGGTGTCATGTACTGAAGTGGGGGTGTCATGTACTGAAGTGGGTGTGTCATGTACTGATATGGGTGTGTCATGTACTGATATGGGTGTGTCAGGTACTGTAGTGGGTGTGTCATGTACTGATATGGGTGTGTCATGTACTGAAGTGGGGGTGTCATGTACTGAAGTGGGTGTGTCATGTAGTACAGATAAAGGAAACTGCCGCCACTTAGCCATGCCAGCTACAACACATCAGCCTAGCTTTAAGCTCCGCCCCTTGTTGACGGCTCTTGGTTCTCTAAGGAGCTTCTCTACCTCAGAATCAGCAGAACTAAGGTCCAGTCTTCCCCACTAACCCCACCATCTGATTTATTATTATTTAATGAAAGCGAAAGTAAAGTGATAGACCTACCTAGAAGAATACGTGCAGTAAAACACACACACACACACACACTAGGGGGCAGTGAACACGCTTGTCCAGATTGGTGGGCCGCCCCTATTTAAGGGGTTAGGTGCCTCACTCACTCAAGGGCACTTTAGTCATGTCTTGTTAGGATTGAACCAGACAGCCTGCGGTTACCAGGCTGCCCCGTGGCAGGGTTAAACTGAACTCCTACATGAGTCTGTCGTGTCTGGCAGTGAACCCGAGGCGTCGGATCAGATGCTGCTTGTTTGTTTGTTTGTTTGTTTCCCTCTGCACCCTCGGTGCCTCCCTACAGTCTAGATGTGGGTAACCTCAGTGCCCCTGGGCTGCAGAGGGGCTGCGGTACAAATCAACACCTCTTCTGGATGTCATGCACAGTGTTAAAATAAGGGACGGATCGGTCGCCGGCTTCCTCACGGGTTTGTCTAGCGGTGTGGACGTGTATGGATTATAATCAGAGAATTATATATTAGATGTTTAGGACTGAGGTAGAGGATCCGAATCTCTTCTGTATCGAGTGATTCTACAATCAGAGGAAAGCCGGTCGACCCGTCCAGCGTGAACCAGAGACACAATCAGATTAAAGAGCAAACAACCTCGAACCAAAGAATGTCATCACCGTTGCACACAGGATCCGAGACCCCGCCCAGTTTTATATTGCTGTTGTTTTTTTGCATGATATATTTTTATAAATTAGGCGTCGACGGACGGGCGTTTGAAAAATGTCGAGCTTTCAGACCAAAACCAAAGATAAAGATTACAAATATTAAAGTGTGACTGAGTGATTAAACACTTCCTCTCACTAGAGGAAAATAATTATATTTTATTAACTGATGTCACATTGTTTTTGTATTTGGGCCACAGTTAAAAAAAAAACCATTATATTATAAAAAATAAAGTTAAAGTATTATGAGAATAAAGTCAAAGTATAACAGGAATAAATTTGAAAAATATTATGAGCATAAACTTGAAATATTAGAATAAAATAAAAATTTTACAGGAATGAGGTCAAAATATCTGTAAAGTCTGTATACTATAAGAATCCATAAAAAGTTTTAATATTACAGGAATAAAATCGAAAGACTGTAAGAAAAAAAATCAATATTACAAGAATATATTTGAAATATTATGAAAAAAAAATCTTGAAAATTATGAATAAAAATTGCAAGAAAAAAAGTCAAAATATAAAAAAAAAAATGTCAAAATATAAGAGTATTTACAGTAAATGTAAATATTATGGGAATAAATATTTTGCTAATATTTTGACTATATCGTTGTAATACTTTGACTCTTATTGATTTTTGCAATATAATGTTTGTTTTTATTTACAGTGGCTCCAACGCGCAGTCGTACATTTCCTACATCACTGTTTAAAAAAAAAACAAAAAAACGTGATTTTGAGAATAAAGCTGTAATATTTAAATACTTTTTCTGTGAATATTATTATATATTATATTATATACTGTATTATAATTATTATGAGTTCATTCTTAAAATCCTGTATCCTTTTTTTTTTTTTTTTTTTTTTTTTAAACCGTGACCCTAAAATGCCTTCGTCCATTTTTTCTGTGAAAGTTCAGAGTAATAGTTTGGGTTGTTCTTCCCACACTTCCTGCCCTTTATTATTATTATTATTATTATTATTATTACACTGTGAGCTCATACGACTGTTTCAGTAAATGTTATATGCAATGTTTTTATTTCCTTTGTGTTTTGTTGGCGTGTGTGTTCCTCTGTATCAGATCGGATCACTCCACACGGTGTCCAATCACACAGCCCAGCTCTGACTACATTCTCACTGATCTTTCAGTCCTGAACTATTTGTTATATTTCTAAAGCAGCCGCATGAGATTGAGATAGTAAACTGTATGAGTCGTGTTACAGACAGTGTGTTGTTGTGTTATCAGAGCTCGGCTGTGAGGCGGAGGATCACACCTGATGTTTGTTTCAGGAGTCGCGTTTGAATTTTCCCATGTAAACCTGCGACGCTTGTCGAAGTGTAGAGGACGTGGACGGTCGTGTGGATGTTTGTGTGGACGGATCGCAGCTCGGGCTCTGGGAGCTACACATAACTATACTCAGGGCGGCTCCCAGACCTCCTACACTGCGACCACACACACACACACACACACACACCGCCACACGCCCTGAACGTTGAATGTACCTCTAATCACTCTTTGACATGTCTGTGTTTGTTTCTACCTTTTTTTTTATTTTTTATGACGTACGTGTAAACCCGTATTAACACCAGATGTTTCTCTCTATGTTCAGATTAAGATTATATACACCAACAGATTTAAAAAGCCAAAAATTTTCTATTTTATGTCATGAAAGATTTGATTGTCAGAATAAAGAAATACATTTGAAAATAAATAAGTGTCATGATCGTGTTTTGTTTTTATAGGAAACAATTTTATATTATATTATAATATTTAAAGCAGTAGAAAGAGGATGAGGATGAAAACGAGACGTCCACCTTCATCATGAGTCTAAATATTAATCTAACATTATTATTAACATTATTATTATCAACAATATTAAACTTGAAATGATTGTGTATAATGATGTTCTATTTTTTGTTCATTTACATTTAGACTGAAAAAAATCCAATGAATCGAGAGCGGAGTCTCGGACATGAAGAACCCCAGACACCAAACGAGTTATGGCCCAGATCCGGCCCACATACGGCAGCCGAATGATGCTGAAGACTTCGTTCAGTTCTGGGTTTTTCTAGTTTTTGCTCCAAATGTAAATGAATGAGTCAGGTATATAATTACCCATTGTACCAAGTGTGTGTGTGTGTGTGTGTGTGTGTGTGTGTGTGTGTGTGTGTGTGTGTTTGAGGTCTAAACCCTCTCTGTCCAAGCCCAGCGGTCAACGAGTCACTTTACTTCACCAATGAGTCGTTTGGGAGTCGAAGTATCTCGGTTCACTTTGCTGAACTGATTCGACTCATTTGGAAGTCTGAAGTCGTGTGGACCAATCAGAGACCTCGATCTCATCCGGGGATTTATGCTCTTAGAAAAACTAATAAGGAACTGTTTTTGTCCCAGGTCACTCGTTTATTTAATTACACACAGGACTGCTGCTGCCTGGTCGGCACCGATTAGCCGCATGCTAACGGCTTTTTAACGAACACGGGAGCCAAAGGAAGGCACTTCCGCTTTGCCGTGCAGGACGTGACGTCACCGCCGGAGTCGCGAGACGCGCACTCCGATCTCTCTGCTCCGCACGAGCGCAGGCTGTGAACATCAGACGCGCCAGTTCAGACCGGGCTAACGCGCTAATACAGAGAGGGGTGGCGCGCTGCCCGGCCGCACCACGTCCCCCTCAGATACCCCACACGGGGCTGTTCTGAACAGGTCCTGGCGCCGAGGGGTGACTCCGAGACGCTGAGCAGACACGTTAGGGTTTGTTGTGTGAGTGAGAGCGGTGCTGAGGGAAAGTGAAATAAAGTGTTCCTCCCTGAAGTGTGGTTGAGTTTGTGTGACCCAGTGTCCATGTCACTAATACAGACACACAGGCAGTGGGAGTGAAGAGGAGCAGGCAGCTGAACTTCAGCCCTCACACTGCTCAAAGTTAACGCGTATTTCACTTGTTTTCAGTCCTTAGAGCCATGTGAGTGTCCTGTAATGTCCACGGAGCAGGATAAAGAGTCCTTCTCACTCAAAAGAAATAGAGGTAAAGAGGATTTTACCCTGTATTTAACTAGCCTAACTGCTCTACTGGCTTTGCTTCTCTCTCTCTCTCTCTCTCTCTCTCTCTCTCTCTCTCTCTCTCTCTCT
>JAOVVF010000032.1:1242338-1254489 GCA_028565595.1 Duopalatinus emarginatus | reverse complement strand
TCTGTCTGTCTGTCTGTTTGTCTCTATCTGTCTGTCTGTCTGTCTGTCTGTCTATCCCTCTATCTGTCTGTTTCTGTCGATCTGTCTCTGTCTATCTATCTGTCTCTATCTGTCTGTCTGTGTGTCTATTTGTCTGTTTCTGTAAATCTGTCGGTTTCTGTCGATCTGTCTGTCTGTCTCTGTCTATCTATTTTTCTATCTATCTGCCTGTCTCTCTCTCTCTCTCTCTCTCTCTCTCTCTCTCTCTCCCCCTCTGTCTCTCTCTCTGGTTTGTTTTTTGTACACCTCATGACCCCAGCGTATTGAAACGTGTGGTGTTTTCTGCAGGGTTCGGACATCGAGACTCTCGGACCCGACACTGGGGCGGATTATGATCCTGACGAGACAGTTGGAGCTTCTGCACCAGAGCAGCTTGTTTCATCGCAGGGTAAACCTCCAGATGTTTACTCACATCGTTATAAATTCTCAGTGTAAAGTGGAAACTCAACACGAGCTTTCTGTAAACCGCAGTATTGTTATTATTATTATTGTTATTATTATTGTTATTATTATTATTATTATTATGAAATAAATCTGGTGGACTCGTGTTTAACCTGCTTGCAGCGGAGGAGGCAGAGACGGTGGAACAATCATCTGACGTCAGGACTAAAGAGGACGAGACGACTCTGCAAGCCGAGTCTGGACCACAGGTACGGCGGTGTGGCGTCATGTGACACATCGTCATCAGCTGAACTGTCTAATGTCATGTCTGCCAGGCAGTCGCGTCCCTGTGTACTATTAAGTACTGCTGATCTTTCACCATAATGAGAATGTTGTGCAACACACAGCTATTTGTGTGTGTGTGTGTGTGTGTGTGTGTGTGTGTGTGTGTGTGTGTGTAGGCGGGAAAAGAGGACGGCCAAGACGACCAAGTGCATCTCTGCTCCTCTAGCGATCATTCTGACATCGTCACCCTCGGCGACTCCAGGGAGGCGGAGCTCGGGGTGTGGGAGGAGCCTGTCTCTAGGGATGACGAGCAAACGGGGAGCGAGGAGCTCTACATGGGGACGTCGTCAAGCAGCCAATACACATTCAGTGCTCCGGAGACAAGTGAGACACACACACACACACACACACACACACCTGTACACCAAACCCCAAGCCATTTATCTGTCTTTATTCCATCGTTCCTCAAACATTAATATTGTCATATAATAGTCGTCATTTAGTTTGGGGAACCATACAGGATCCGTAAACATTCCCCCGATGTTCCCAAATCGGAATAACTGGAACGCTAAGTGAAATACAGTACACGTATAAACCTGCAGCGATGCTTCGTTCTCTGTGTGACGGCAGCAGATTGGCTGAGGAGCACGCTGGCGTATTGTAGGAGCGTCAGACGCTTCACACAGCAGCTGCACACCATCCGCTGTCTCTCAGGTGCTCAGTGTGTGTGTGTGCGTGTGTGTGTGTTTGTTTGCATCTTGAGCAACGTGGCATAACATCCTGTGACATTACAACAGCTGATGAAACCTCCAGAGTGTGTGTGTGTGTGTGTGTGTGTGTGTGTGTGTGTCCATGTTGAGAAAACAGGTTCCGCCACATCAGTATGATGAAACGTTCAACCAACAGACTTGGTGCACATTGCTGTATTGCTGTTAGTGTTTTCTGGCATGCTGTCTGTGTGTGTGTGTGTGTGTGTGTGTGTGTGAAATGCCACAGGAAGGCTGATGACCTTGTTGTGTTGTGGTTCTTAACATACACCAGTTGGAGTGTGTGAGCTGGAATTAGCAAGCTTATCGCCCAGAGCTTATCGGTCCAGACTCCAGATTTAACACACGGTGGAACTGGATCATATCTCCTGCTGTTTCCAGTATAATGGAGGAAAATTCCAGTCTGAATCCTGTACAAACTGGAATTTATTACAGACTCCATTACAACTTTAATATCTCTTCTAATCTTCCATTCTGATGAGCTACACCTGCTCCGGATGAGGCACCAGGAGATACCAGCATAACCCTGAGTCCTGATTCCTCCTGCTCCCCAAACACTGCATAATCCACCGTGACCCCCAGACACCGGATCCTGAGCTTCCTAGTGAAAAGTGCGATTCGGCTCCAAAGCGATTCGACTCGCCCTCACCTGCAGGCGAAGTCAGTCAGACATGCCTGACATTTTGGGATGCAGGGTGTTGTTGTGTTGGGCGGAGCGATGTAATGGTGTGGAAATGCAGAGCGTTGTTGAGATTCGCTCTGGAAATCGGAATAAGCACGCCGCGTGACTCATAACGAGTCATCTGTGTAAGAATCGGATCATTTATTGAGCGCCCGAGGGCGTGTCGTGTCCGGTTTTTAAAATGGCTTTGCACTCATGAAAAGTCTGTTTAGTGCTTCATGAGCTCTACGTTGTTTTCAGCTCTGCACGCCCCCCCCCCCCATCCACCCCCCCTCCCGATACCTAACATTTAATTGGCTTTTTGATTGTTTTCCAGTCTTCAACATGACGCACGGCTCAGAATGTTTTCCCTGTTCTGGTCTGGATTTGCTCCTCGTTGTCACACAGACAGTCTGTTGTTCTGCCCTGCATGTTGGAATGGGTTGTGTTTATAGTAAAGATATGATTGCTTTCTGTGTGTGTGTGTGTGTGTGTGTGTGTGTGTGTGTTGTCGTTTCTCAGCTAATCTGATTTCACTGCCGTGTCGTTTCCAGTTTTCCCAGCCGAGAGCACCGTACGCAGAGGCTCCAGCAGCACCAGCACCGAGGACGAGGACGCCGAGACCAAGGCCAGCACGGGCGTGGTTCGAAGGCGGAGACTGAGGAGGAACACGACCGGCTCGGAGCCGGAGGAGCAGAAGGAGAAAGAGGAGGTGAAACACGCTTCCATAGTCCCAGTGCTGCAGAGTCACATGACCTTGTGTCTCCATAAAAAAAAAAACGCTTCAACGATTGCTTTTATAGTGCCATTTTGAATGTTTTGGGAAGGTTTGTAGGCAAACATTTGGGGCTGATGTACTGTATGTTTTACATCACCTGAGCATGGACACTAGGGGGCAGTACATGTTGAGTAACGCTGTCAGTCCTGCAGGATGGAGATGATAGCCATGAGGAGGAAGATGTGGTGGAGGCCGAGGAGCAACCAGAAGCACGCGTCCAACATCAGAGACAGAGCGGCGGAACCCTGAACAAGTGCATCCTCCTCGCCCTCGTCGTAGCCATCAGCATGGGCTTCGGGCATTTCTATGGTGAGGGCGGGGTTTGGATTTTTTCTTCTTCATTATCATCATCATCATCATCATTATTATTTTTTAATTGTTAAATCTGTTACAAACTAAGGCAATTCCATCGTCACGTACTGGTAGGTCATGTGACCTGACATTGATATTATTATTATTATTATTATTTTATTTTATTTTTTTAAATCTTAATATGATTGTAAATGTCTAGCGCTGGTGTTGGTACATTGGGGGAGGGGAAGGGAGGCGTGTCATACTCTCTCACACTAGCCAGTCATGCGTATGTGTAAGGTCGTGCATACAGAAGTGGGCGGGAGCATGTGTGTTTTTTGTAATAAGTGTTTTATAAGTAAAATTGTTTGCCTCGTGTCTCGGAGGAGGCGCATGACAGTCTTCAGCCTCCCTCGGTAGCTGTTGCGTAAAATCGGGGAAAAAAAACAACAAACAAAGGTGCAATATAAATAATACACCAATTATAGTGAAGTATTCGAGTATATTAATATTAATATTAGTATTTATATTAAATTTGTCTTAATAGACTTCATTTAAATTATTAGTGTTAATATTAGTATTCATATTTAAATTATGTATTAATAATTCATTATTTACATTATTTAATAATTAATAAATTATATTTAATTATAATAATAATAATAATTTTTTGGGGGTGCTGTTTAACAGGCACGGTGCAGATCCAGGAGAGGCAGCGTCTGGTGGAGAAGACTCGAGTCAACGAGCTGAGCGACATCAACAAGGTGTGAAACGTTTCTCATCAATCACTCTCTCCTCCTCCTCCTGACCTGCTCGTCCTCATCTCTCCATCTGTCCTGATTCATCACTCGATCATTGCTGTGAAGTGTAGAACCTCTGTTTTCATTCTAGCATTTTAAACACGCTGCATTTTGCTAATCATGCCTGTAATCATTAACACTGACATCCGCTAAGATGCTAGTAACATGTTAGCGCCAACGGTACTACTTGAACACTTCTTCTATGTATGTCTGTACAGTCAGCTCCAGAGTTTTTTGTTTCCTCGGTTATGAATGATCAAAAAGCCTTGGTGCATTCACAGCTTCATGGTTTCTGCCTGGGTTCTCCGGTTTCCTTCAACCTCCAGTAGACAGTTAGAAATCTGTAAATCTGTGTGTGATTAGCGTACTGAAATAGACTAGCGCCCCATCAAGATTGTATTCCTGTCCAGTGTTCCCAGGATACAATCCTGCCCCCCCCTTAGCGACTTGCGCCCCACACCGTCTTTACTCGGGTGCCAATAATTCTAAAGCTGACTGTATCCTTAACCTGTATTACTGTACACTGAAAACACTATGTACACTGAAGTGCCTGAAAAACTGGTACCCCAGTGGAGCAGTTGGGGGAGTTAGGTGCCTTTGCTCAAGGGCACCTCAGTTATGTCTTGCCCTGTGCAGGAATCGAACCCGGGTCACGAGACCGGTTCCCTAACCTCTAGGCCATGACTGCCCCAAATAAAATGCCAGCGAACCAAACTCCATACCATTATGAAGCTTCCAGAGATTTCTTTCTCTGTAAGTACACGCTGGCGGACGTGACCAGTAACGTGCATAGGTGGCATTTCTGTATGTTTTGTATAGTCGTGCTTGTTCAACCAGGTCTTTTTTAGTTTCTGGCACTTCAGCGTACAGGTACACGACACAACAATTGGCTTGCCTTGTGTGGACACGAAAGTCCTTGCTTAATGTAACTCGCTTCCAACTTTTCTAAAGACTAACCAACAAAAATCTCTTCATAAAGTGAGCCAGATCTTCAGCACAGGAACATCCTAAGAGCTTCATTTCAGGTGTTGGGATGTTGGCGTGTGTTCTGCATGCCATGTCTGGTGAACTTTGTTACCATTTCAGTGGCTCTTTTCTCAAACTTCCTTGCACTAATTTCATCCTTAATGCCCTGTCCTTGGACACTGGTAGCATTAACGCCCTGGCCCAGGTGAATGAAAGGTAAGGGTTTGATAAGGAAGGGTACCTTGGATATTTCAGACCTCAGCCTATTTGTCAGTTATTCAGTTCGAGTGGTTAACATTGTCTGGATAGATCGTTCAGACTCTTAATTAAAGTATCTCTGTGCGTTCAGGATGTGGTTGAGAGTCTGAAGGATGATCTAGAGGAGAAGCAAGACATGGTGATGTCCCTGACAGGCATTATGGATAAGATTACCAAAGAGAATCAGCAGCTCAGAGCCAGAGAGGCTGAACTACAGGTAAATGCCATGTACCAGCTCAGACCATACCCAAACCCCGGGGATTAGTTTGGATTATATAAAAATTGAGCGGCTGCTCCAACAAAGTTCGCCCCTGATGAGGTTGAGGATGGCTGAGTTTAATTACACTTAGTGATACAACTCTGATGTGATTTTATGTGTTAAACACAGGCTCAGAGGCAAGATTTGCTAACACAGCTTCAGCAGGCCAAGAACGAGATGGATTCCCGTCAGAAGCACCTTGCCTCAGAGAACCGGGCACTAAAAAACACACTGGAACGAGAGGAGGCGTCGCTCTTGACCCTGCAGGACGAGCTCCGGCGTCTTCGAACTCAGATCCGCGAGCTTGAAGAGAAAGGAGCTGGCGCTGACTCGGTCCTCTCTGAGAACCAGCGCCTGAAGGACCACCTACTGGAGGAGAAACAGAGGATCCGGAGTTACCTCAGCCAAAAGGAGGCACTGATGGCCGAGGCCCAGGTGCTTCGGAAGGAGCTCGATAAGGAGAGGAAGGTGACGGATAAGCTTAGAGAGGAACTGGAAGAGCTGAGTCAGAGAGATACCGGGATGCAAGGGGAAGGAGAGGGCGATACCGAAACCGAGGAACTCCAGGCTCGACTTCGGGAACTGGAGAAGAAGCTGAGCTTCGAGCAGCAGCGTTCCGACCTGTGGGAGAGACTGTATGTGGAATCTAAGGATGACCGAGCCAAAGGGGACACTGAACCCAAGACCAGGAAGTCGAAAGAAGGCATGCTCGGGAAGGTCAAGGAGACGTTTGATGCGGTGAAGAACTCAACCAAGGAGTTCGTCCACCACCACAAGGAGCAGATCAAGAAAGCCAAGGAAGCCGTCAAGGAGAACCTCAGGAAGTTTTCGGACTCTGTCAAATCAACGTTTAGGCATTTGAAGGACTCCACATCAAACGTGTTGGACAGAATCCGAAGGCCACACGACAAAAGGTTTAATGAGAGGAAGGACGCAAAAAAAGAGCAGCAACATTTTCGGCAAGAGAGCGCCGAAGACCAGAAGAGACGTTCAGCGGACGAGCACTGGCAACACCACCGGCCCCTGCACCAGCACCCTCGCAAATCCACAGTGGACTCCTTCTTTCAGGCAGACCGCAGCACGCGCAAACCAGGTCACCAGAAGCAGCAAAGAACTACGGAACGCAAAGCCACCCCTAAAGGATGCACTGGCGTCTTCGACTGCGCCTACCAAGAATCCATGAGCCTCTTTAACAAGGCCATGGAGCCCATAAGGGCGGACGAGTTCCACCAGCTTCTGCATAGCTACCTGCAACAGGAAGTGGGTCAATTCCACCACTGGAGGGAACTCGACAGCTTCATCAACAGTTTCTTCCAGAACGGACTGTTTATTCACGATCAGATGCTGTTCACGGACTTCGTCAGTGGAGTAGAAGACTACCTGGTGGACATGGACGAGTACCAGGACGGGGACAGCGTCATTTTTGAAGATCTGGATGATTATATATACAAGCACTTCTTCGGAGAGACGTACTCGGAACAGAATGGTCACCCTGGTCCAAGGTAAGAGTTGTGTCTTTGTGCTTTTTTTTTATTCCAGCTGTAAGCATCTTCATCTCAGCCCTCAGCACACCGACCCAGCATTTTTCAAGATCTCAAAATGTTGGCAGGTGGCTATATTTCGAGTGCTCAGAAAAGCAATGCGAATGGGAAGCAACCTTCTAAAGACCTCCGAACAAATTTCAGGTACAGCGTTTGGGTTTGTCAAGCGTGTGTTGGAGAGTGTTGGGTTGCTGTGGTCTGGGCTTGTACCTTGTGCTCTGCATGTGTTCCTGTGACCGCTAAGCTCACCGCGTTCCTCTCTGTTACCTTTTAACCACTAGGTCTGAGACACAGTAACTCCTGCATGTTGAGAATTCCTTGCTGTGAAGGCCATGCGAAGCTTTAGGGTTTAAAAAAAAACGAAACAAAACCAAACCAAAACGTGTGCTGTTTGTGAATGTGAATTTGCAGTCGACCCTTTGAAGGCCCGGGTTCAAAGGTCAAACCGGAGCGGGAGTGCCGGGAACGTCAGCAGCACCAGAGAAAGCACCAGAACTCGCGCCCTATGCCTCCACGAGACAGGAAGTGGGCCCGGTCGGGACGCAGCTCCGACAGACACTTTGCCGAAGTCAAAATAGAGCTCGGGCCCATGCCGTTCGATCCGAAATACTAACGTTTTCAATATTAGTTGTTTCGATTGTAGCTTTTAGATTTCAAAATAAAAATGGCTGGTGTTGCAACGAAGGTTTGTTACAACGGTGCGTTCAGATCATGTCGTCGTTATGCTAACATATACACGAAGACGCCAAAATCACAAATTTCACAAATTTCCCGACATGACGTGAACGCACCGTACGGCTAACGAACGCATCGCTTTCCTTTGCTTCTCCCCCAAACCCCACCAACCCCCTAATGTTGTCATTTTGCACAAATCCAAACGCGCTAAATGTTTTTCTCGTTCTGTGCGCGCAAGTGTGTGTACGCTAATCTGCGGCCAGGTTTCAGTGGAGTCAGCAGGCAAGCGTGCGTGCTAATTAGCGAACAGCTACCTAGCTCCATCTGCAAGAGAACTATAGATACAGTAACCTATAAAGCAAAGCCTTTGAGAATGCACTTAATTAAAGTTAAAGCACTGTGTGTTGGTTAGAAATAAGACTTTATTTGTATTAAATAGACTAATTTAAGAGCGCAAATTGTAATTCATCCTTGCGTAGGACCAAATCATTAAATCTGATCTACTGAGCTTTCAGCTGAAGTGCCAAAAAAACTGGTACAGACAAACCGTTGCAAAATACACAGACCGGTGGTGGATCCATAACGGTGTGAAGTTTGTGTAGCTGGTAATCCACGGGATACAAACGTCTCTAACTGGTGAATGCTATGTGTGTGTCTCCGTTCTGATATGTTTCTGTATTCTTTCTGACAGGTTTGTCCTCTTCTAACAGGACAGTGAAACACCACACACGTCTACAGACACCAGATTACGGTTAGAGGAACAATCAAGTCTAGTACCTGGTCAGTCACTTACGGGACACAGACTCCACGAGCTTGCGGAAATGTTCTGTAGACAATGAACACCAGACTTCCTCCAGAACGCCTCACGATTCTGGTGTAGGTTTTCTGCGTTCCAGAGAGTGTCACATGACGTCCCAGACGTCTTAGATAACGTTGAGATCAGGTGATTTAGGTGTGAATGACTAATCCCCAAACTCAGATGAGTGTTCCTCTAACCACAATCTGGTGTCTGTAGATGTGTGTGGTGGTGCATCGTCCTGTTAGAAGAGGACAAACCCATCAGAATGAATGTAGGACATGAACGGAGATGTCTGTAGGTGTCCCAGGGGTCCCGTGAAATGTAAGGTAAACAAACCTCACACCGTTATGGAGCCACCACCGGTCTTGTGTATTTATTTTTTTTCCAGTTTTTCTGACACTTTCGGTGTACACTGAACTATTGTTCATGGGCGTTGTAGCTCTTTGTGTTGATTAAGTAAATTCTTTGCTGCTAAATGTCAACCCTCGACCGTGTCAGTGCGAAGCGTCTCGGAGGTGTGTTGTGTCTGGTGTATATCTCCGTTCTGGACGGATCACATTCCAGTTGAAAAGTTTTATTTTTTAAATCGTCCAGAAAGTCATTCTTGTTTGTTTTACACTTCATGAAAAAAAAAACCAAGACACAATAAAAACTCTGTTGCTTGATGTTAATTGTCTTCCTTTTGAAATCCAGCGCATTAATTTAAAGCTGAAATAAAGAAATGCACTTCAAACTGGACGAGTTTCTTCTTTTGTGTGACGATTTATAAAAACAGGTCCGGCTGATGTTTTACAAAACAGATGTTTAATTAGAAATCACACACACACACACAAACACACACACACAAGCACACGCGCACACACAAACACACACACACACACACACACACACACACAGACAAGCACACGCACACACACACACACACACACGTCATGTCCAGTCCAGTCCACTGTGTTTAATCTGTTCATTAAAAAGCCGTAGCTCACTGACTGGGTGAACTGGATGTCAGTTATTGCTCATAGATATAAATCCTCTTTCCTACTCGTCCCTCAGGAAAATGCGTGTGGAAGAATTCTGCAGTCTTCACGAATCCGTTTCCATCCAGGAAAGTGGAAATTTCCTGCAAATAAATGGAAAGAGTACTGTAAAGGAAGTGACTCTGTTCTTATTGGTCAGAGCTTTAAAAGTCGTAACAAGGGGAACAAATACAGGGGGAACAGGTCATGTGACCGGACACCTAACCCCTAACCGGGGCCGGGCAAGCGTGTTCACTGCCCCCTAGTGGGTTCATTCGCTAACGTGTGTTTCACTGTGTGGAGGTCAGATTTCTGACTGTGCAAGAACAGCGGTCAATGAGCGGTTCAGGTCAAGACTTAACCCTTATAGAATTTTGTGGAATTTTGACCAATGTGCACTGGAACTGACCACCGCATTTGACCCATGCATGCAGTGAGACACACACTAGGGGGCAGTAAGTAGACTTGTGGGCCGACCCCGTTTTGGGAGCAGTAGGGGGTTGTAGACTACGACTGCCCCTGGTGATACGTTGTGTTATTGTGTAATAAATATGAATCATAATCAGATTGTTGCGGTATAACAGGAATAAAACACCTCAGGAGATGCTGTTGTAGGAATATATTCGATGTCAGTAGGTCCACTTTACCCACCGACCTGAGGTTTGATTCACTTCCTGTAACAGCATCAGATGGTGGGACTGCTATAAACACGATTACGATCACGCCGACCGCTTTGTTTTTTGATACATGCACTTGTCAGTCCATTGTGAACCTCTTACCTTCTCGAGCGGATGGAACAGGACCACGTGTGACGGAAGCGCTGATCTGTTGGGGTACGACGTCCTGAGCCAGCCGAGTGGATCTGCGTAGAACAAGGCCGCCTCGTCTACGTAGTCCGGTTCTCCTCTGAGATCCGGGGGACATTCCAGGAAGCGGAGTCTGATTGGACAGTGAAGGTGGCTGCAGGAAAATACGAAAATGTTGCACCTTAAACTACCTTAAACGGGGCAAAAAGCATCGTCCATTACGTCAAACTCTATATGTAGGACATGTAGACTGAACAAAAATATCAACACAAACAAACAACACAAAATTTCTTTCTTGTTCCATTTTTCATGAGATGAACTCAAAGATCTGAGACTTTCTCTATGTACACAAAAGTCCTTTTTCTCTCAAATATCGTTCACAAATTTGTCTAAATCTGTGTAAGTGAGCACTTCTCCTTCACCGAGAAAATTCCTCCACCTCACGGGTGTGGCAGATCAACATGCTGATCAGACATCAGGATTATTACACAGGTGAGCCTCAGGCTGGACACAATAAAAGGAGACTCTATAGTGTGTAATTGGCATGCTGACTGCAGGAATGTCCACCAGGGGGCCTCGTTGTGAATGTCAATGTGAATCGAGGGGCTCGTGGTGGTGGTGTCTCTGTACATTCAAAATGCTGTCAGCACCTGGGTTCGTTGTCCATTACACCTGTCCATATTATAACCCCACTACCACCACCACCACCATGAACCATCCAGTTCACAACGAGGCCCCCTGATGGACACTACAGAAAGCGTAGGAACCTGAATTTAACACGGCTGCCTGTATGAGGTGTATGAGGCGTCGGGTCACACCCTACAGAGTGTTTCATACAGGAAGTAGGACGTGTGTACCAAATGGATTTCTAGTGCACTAGACATGGAGCCCTTGATGTACATAGTAAGTCTAAAATGAATAACGTGACGTGGTGTATGACCTGTAGTACGGAGTGGAGTGGCAGGGCATGAGGAACAGGACACGTGGTTCAGGTGAGCCGTGAGACCCCCCGACGTCACACAGGTGCCGCAGGTGACCCATGACGTCCAGGACTCCGCGCTGGTGGACCAAACCGGTGTATAACGCCGGGAACAGGTTCAGGAGCAACAGAGCTCCTGCAGCAGGTTTCCTCCAGGAGCGCAGCCTCACCAGGGAAATACCTGACACACACACACACACACACACACACACACACAGATCAGGACAGACGGAATAACCAGCAGTATGTCCTGTTACAGTGAGTTTTATACTCACCACAGAAGATCATGCAGAAGGGTAAGACTGGGTAGATGAAGCGGAACTCCTTATGGGCTAGAAAACTGAAAACGACACACAGTCAGTGAATCAGTGAAGATTTAATACTGTTATATAGAAGTGTGAATCTCTCAGTGTCTGGTGATTCGATTTGATTCTGATTCAGAATCGATTTTTGATTCAGGAGCAGATTTTTCTATTCACATGGTTTATAAATTTAGTTTAAATTCTGTGATTGACAATATAAAAAAAAAGTAAACAAATAGAACATTTATTAAAAACAATACTTTTAGGTTTTTTACTGTATAAAAATCTTTTTACATCATTTTTTTATATTTATACCAAAAACAGGATTGTGATAAAATTCTGTAATTTAAATGAGCAGTATCAGGTTCACTTAGCTGTCTGGATTTTTCTTAAATAAAAAAATACTCTATCAATGAACAAATAAATAATAAAAAAATATTTAAATATAAAAGTAAACCCAGACTTCAGTCGACCACAGTGTATTAAACCTTTAACTGTAAATAAAACACAGAGTTTAAAGTCATAGTTCATTACTGTGTTTATATTCT
>JAOVVF010000032.1:1186173-1196419 GCA_028565595.1 Duopalatinus emarginatus | reverse complement strand
GACGCTGTATTGGCCGCAAAAGGAGGCCCTACACCATACTAATAAATTATTGTGGTCTAAAACCAGGTGTTTCAGTTCCATTGTCCAACCCCTGTATATATATATATATATATATATACTTCTATTTAATAAAATATTTTTTCCCAAGCCACGCTGAGCTACAGCATAAGGATGAAAGAGCCGCGGGTTGCCGTTTATACAATATCCACGCTGAAGATGATGAAGTGAAACAGGGTTGGATGAGGTTTATTTCTATTGATATAATATCATTGTATTCAGTTGAAGTCACAGACATCATAAGTTCAGAGCATAATCACAACAAGCCCAGGATAAAAGAAGAATATTCTGTGGATACCTGTCTTTTCCTCTCAGACAGATTTTAGCGTATTTGGAGGCTGCTTGAATCCTGCGCTCTAAATAATCACACTGATCATCGTCAGTAACAGACACATGTCTTTACTCCACTACTGACTGGCTGTGCTTGCAGTTTGTCTCAGGTTTTGTCTCGCAGGTTTGTAACTGGCCACACTTCTGCTCTTACAGGACAATGTTTCTGTCTGGATGTTTCTATCACCCAGTGACAGCAGCAGCACAGACGATATAGATCAATTCATCTACATCAAATAATATCACAACATAAATCCAGCCAATGAGCAGCCTCGAATCAGGTACCTAATTTTACACTCAAAACATACTGATACTTTAATAAACAGTTATGGTTTCTATAAAAACAGTTAGTCATAGCTGCTTATTACTCATGTAGAACCTTTAAATACCTGTCTGTCTGTCTGTCTGTCTGTCGTTCTATCTGTCTGTCTGTCTATCTGCCTATCTGTATATCTGTCTGTCTGTCTGTCTGTCTGTATATCTGTCTGTCTGTCTGTCTGTCGTTCTATCTGACTGTCTGTATATCTGTCTGTCTGTCTGTCAGTTTATCTGTCTGTCTGTCTGTCTGTTATGACTTTTATTTGTATGTGTGTCATCTGAGGAAGACATAATAAACAACAGTAATAAACAACTTTGCAGAATCAATACTTTTCAGACACACACACACACACACACACACACACACACACACACACACACACACACACACACACACACACTAGAGCATTTTGCCAGGGCAGATGCTGCATTTTGAGAAAAAAGCAAGTTGTAATATAATAGGCAGTGAAAGTCATTAGTGTGGCCCAGGTGCTGTTTATCACTGTGTTCAGTCTCACACACACACACACACACACACACACACACACACACACACACACAATGAAGTGTTGCGAATAAACAATTCTGACACTTTTAAAGACATGAGAGACGGAACCCCAGACTGCAGCGTGACATGTTTATTGTCATCACTTTCTTTATTTCTCTCTCCAAAAAATTGAACCCTTTTTTCTTTTCGTTTTTCCCAAAATTGAAGGAGATAAATATGACCTGATGTTCATCAGTCAGACTCCTCAAGGCCACAGCTCCTTTCTTCTCTCTGTGAAGGCTTTCTCTCTCTCTCTCTCTCTCACTCTCACACTCACACTCACACACACTCTCATCACTGCATCAGCTGATCAACACGTCACAGACAGCAAACGAGGGATATAAAAGGAGATGAGGGTGTGAGGGAACTCACACACACACACACACACACACACACACACACACACACACACACACACACACACACACAAACTCTGTGTGTGTGTGTGTGTGTGTGTGTGTGAGTGTTTGCATTGGAAATGAAGAGGATCAGAGTTTCCTGAAAGGGAAAATTTCACACTGTGTACAGTACAAGAAAGTCAAACACTCATCAGAGCTGCACTACGATCCGAGGAGATGCTGAGCCTCACTGAGAGAGAGAGAGAGAGAGAGAGAGAGAGAGAGAGAGAGTCAGCATGAGAGGCAGACAGATAGAGACAAAGAGAAAGAGAGAGAGAAACACAGAGACCGAAGGAGAGAGTAAGAGACAGACAGACAGACAGACAGACAGACAGCGAAGGTGTGAGAGAAACCGACACACACAGAAACAGACAGAGCATTGAAAGGCCAGAGAGACAGACAGACAGACAGAAACACAAAGCAAAGGAGAGAGAAACGGACAGAGAGAGAGCATGACAGAGAAAAAGAGAGAGGCACAGATAGGCAGAAACAGACTCAGTGGGGGGAGAGCGTGAGACAGCAAAAGAGAGAGAAATAGACACACACACACACACAGAGAGAGAGAGAGAGAGAGAGAGAGAGAGAGAGAGAGAGAGAGAGAGAGAGTGATACACAGGTAGACAGACCCAGAGGGAGAGGGTGAGACACAGACAGACAGACACAGAGAAGGAGAAACAGAAATAGACATACACAAAGACAGAGAGAGAGACAGGCACAGATAGGCAGACACAGACCCAGAGGGAGAAAGTGAGTCAGACAGACAGACAGACGCACACAGAGAAGGGGAGACAGAAATGGACATACACAAAGACAGAGACAGACGGACAGAGCAAGAGAGAGAGAGAGAGACAGACAGAGAGAGAGACCGAGTAAGCGTGAACGTGACACACAAACAGAGGCACAGACAGACAGACCCAGAGGGAGAGGGTGAGACACAGACAGAAATAGACATACACAAAGATACAGACAGACAGACAGACAGACAGGCAGACACAGACCCCGAGGGAGAGACAGAGGATGAACTACTCCTCCTCCTCCTTCTTCTCGTTTTCTTTGCTGTATAAATGAACACTGTATCTGACTCCCACTTCACCTCATCAGATATAAACCTCTCCCCTTCTCTCCTTCCTTCATGTTAAACGTGTCTTTGTGACAGATCTTTGACTCCAGCAGACGCTCATGACTGTAGATTTTGTTGCCGCAGGATGACATTTATAACGACAGATCCTCAGACGGTGTGAAGAGGAGAGACGCTACTGAGACGCTTGACTGATCCTGCAGGCTTCCAGCTAGAGAGAGATCCAGAGTAACGTGAGGTCGAGAGTCAACAACACGCCATCATCCAGCAGCTGGCTGTGATGCTAACAGGGTTGAGACCTCTGTGCCATACAGTACGTACAGTGCAGCGGGTGTGTGGCAGGGTTTAGAAAACGGAGGCGTGTCTGCACCTACACAGTCTCTGTTTACACCAATTCTATTAGATTTGATTCTGATTCCAGGAAAGTGAAAGTGAAAGTGAACAATTTGTCTTCTTTGCTTGTACACAGAGGAATGTGACCTCTGCATTTAACACATTCATGCAGTAAAACACACACACACACACACGATAGGGGGCGGTAAGGACACTTACCTGGAGCTGGGGGCAGCCCCAAACCACGGCACCCGGGTAGCAGTTGGTGGTTAGAGGCCTTGCTCAAGGGCACTTAAGTCGTGTCTTTTCTGTTCCAGGCATCAAACCTTCCAGTCACATGACCAGTTCTCAAACCACAAGGCCACAGCTGCCCCAAAATGTCTCTGATTTGATCTATTCAGTATCCAGTCTGTCGACTGTGTCGTTATCCATCACTGAAAACGTTCGTAGAGAAAATATGGGGCAGCATGAAACCTGCCCCACTGGACCTGTTTGGCTACCCAAACCTGCCTGATCCACTCTGACACTCAGATAGATTTTAATATATGAATAAATGCATTTGTGTGTCATACAAATTAAAATGTCTTTAATTTATTTCTAGATTTCTGTACATCAGTGTCTATTTGGTTTTATTTATTTTATTTATATTTATATTATTTGTTATATTTTTTGTTAAATCATACAGTTATTCTACTATTGTTTATTTCTTATGTATAATAAATATATTTATTTTTTATTTTTATATATATATATATATGTCTGGAAAAATAAAACTGTACTGAGTCAATAAATCAGAGTTCAGAAATAAGCATCTGTAAATATATTTATAATAAAAGTAAGTCGGGTGTGAAAGACACAGTGATCTACATGCTGAGGCTCTGCGTCGTCTGCTGCCGCTGATCGAATCTCATTTTCCTGATCAGCTACTGAAGAAGGCTAACGGTGCTAATCGAAGTTGTTTTGAGTTTTCAGCCTTTCTCACATCACTGATATAAAATTGAACATGGACGAGGCCTGTTAGCTTCTTCACTCTGATCTGTAGGAATTCCTCATGGTATCAGTTCTGTTGTCTCATAGTCTGAGGATAAAGGGGTTGAGTTTATTTTTTCATGGTCTGCTGTAACATGTAGCGTAGTGGTGGGATGTGAACTCATGACCTTCTGATCAGGAGTCCAACATCTTAACCACTGACCTGTTACTGCCCTCAGAAATGTTTTACATTTACATCATCTGCCTGATGAACTTTTACTTCTACAGCCAAGCAGGTGAGGGACCAGGGCTTAGCTCTGGGACCCAGTAGTAGTGCTGGTTGTGGTGATGGTGGTGGGGTTTGAACTAATGACCTTCTGATCAGCTGTATAACTCATTATATAACATACACATTATTATACACACACACACACACACACAGTAGTAAACACTAGGGGGCAGTAAGCGCACATGCCCAGGGCAGCCCTGGCCTAAATAAATAAATAAAAATAAATAAAGTTAACTATTTGCCTACTATGTTTGCACACAGAGGAATGTGACCTCTGCATTTAACCTGTCTGTGCAGTGAAACACACACACACCAGTGAACACCAGGGGGCAGTGTACACACTTGCCCAGAGCAGGGCAGCCCCAAACCACAGGGCCCAGGGAGCAATTGGAGGATTTCGGTGCTTTGCTCAAGGGCATGTCTTCCGGTCACGAGACCGGTTCCCTAACCACTAGGCCACGGCTGCCTAGAGATTAGGGAACCAGTCTTGTGACCAGAAGGTCGCAGGTTCGATCCCCGCACAGAGCAAGACACCTAACTTCCCAACTGCTCCCTGGGTGCCATGGCTTCCCCCCTAGTGTTCACTGGTGTGTGTGTGTGTGTGTGTGTTTCACTTTCACTTTCACAGTGGGCAGCCTCTTTATCCACAACACCAAGGAGCAGCTGGGGGTTAGGTGCCTTACTCAAGGGCACTTCAGTCGAGTCTTGTCAGTTGTGGTGCTCGAACCTGGGATGAACTGCATTAGTCTGTTGGTGAACAGAATCTGTGAATAATTTCCACTGAATTGTCTGAATAAGACCGAAGGCATGTATTATAATTATTATTATTATAGGACATTTTACTTCTGGGACATTTGAGACTTAAAGCGTAGTCTTTAACCCTCCTCTCTTTCTCCTCTCAATTCTCTGTTCTTTTTTTTTATTCTTATCTTTTAATGTAAACCAGTCTTTTACACGTCTTTTTTCTCACCCACAGGATATTGTATCTCAGTACCGGAGCCCGTCACCTCTGAACAGAGGCTTTGATTTAAATTTGGTTTAAGCCGCTCCGTCTTCCAGCTTAAAGAGACCCTGTGTGACCTCTGGCAATTTAAAATGTCAAACAGACCTGAGGTATGGTTCGTTCTCACAGTATGAGCTAGGAAACAATCAAACTGGTATAAAACACAAGAATATGACTTACTGGAGCGTATCAGCATGTTTATAACACCTGTTAACCTCCAGGTCTTATTTATGACTAGACCTTGTAGTTTGGTGCTCGTCATTGTCTGGATTCCTTTCGGTTTTTTTTATTATTCTCGCTGTGTTAACCTCACTCAATCTAATCTCATTAGACTTTCTTCTAAAGTTCAGTTTTCCATTTTTATTCCCATCATTACTTTTCTAGTTTAAGATAAGACAAGGCTTTATTAACCCTCTAAGGGAAAATTTAGGGGGTCCATTCAGAATTATGCTGATGTGTTAGCATCTACACAAACTGCTAATATGACACGGCCCATATCTGGCCCACATCTGGCCCACATACTGCATGCAATGATGGCACAGAAGAGCCCCAGATGTGGATCCTGGAACTCAGCCATAAAAAGGGCCACATCTAAACCACCATTACACTACAACAACTCCATATGTACTCCATATGTACTACAACAACTTTGTACAATAACTATATGTACTAAAGCCATATGTACTACTGGATAATCATTCATGCCAGAAGTGGCCCAGATATGTTTTGGCCATGTGAGAATTTCTGGCTAACATGCAGTTTGCCAACGCTGACAGTAAGCCATACTGTTGCCAGATGTGGCCCACATCTGTATGCTATCTGTGTAGGTCAGATTGCTGAGTCAGAGAGTGAAATTAGTACTTTTGGTTTGAGCGAAAAAAAGAAGAAAATATACATCGCTAAGAAAAATACTATATAAACACTGAAGTTATGATTTGTACATGATGCCTACTGATCTACAGAATCCTGGCTACCATATGACATGCCGAAAGCAGGAAAAATGGGCAAGTGTGAGGATCTTGCTGACTTCAACAAGGTCCAGACCGTTATGCCTGGATGTCTTGGTTGGAGCACTACAGTGGTGTATGGCTAAACTGCTTCAGCTAGCGAGTAGGTCTTGTGGGGTATGTCCCAGGATACAGTGGTTTGGACCAAAAGTGGTCCAAGGAAGGACAACTGGTGAACCAGTGACAGGGTCATGAGAGACCAAGACTCACTGATCTCACAGATGTGTTACTAATGTCTTGGAGTCAGATACAACAGAACATCTTGTGGAGAAGGAGCTCAGAGCTGTTTTGATGCAATGCATCAGAAAAGAAAATAAACCACAGGATAAAACATACTCTTTATTAACGGTGCACAGAGTAGTTTTAATTGGCTTTTCTCCTGCAGCATTGACCTTAAAATGGATGGAATTGACCAGTGGACCACTGTGGACTCGTCCCCCCTAATGATGCTCATATTTGATCTCCTCACCCTGACGTAAACAGCAATTTCCCCATTACTGAAGAGCTAAAGATTCGGAAAAGTCGGGCATTAAAGCTGCGAAGCTCAAGCTGCTTAATTCACTAATATTCTGCTACAGTTTAACTGGTTGACCATCTTTCCAGAAAGTTTTCACATCCAGAGAAACGTGAAAGAGCAACCGTCAGCGCTTCTCCTCCTCCGAGGGTCTTGTGAGAACGAGGAATAATGGATGCAGAACAGAAATGATGGCCTCAACATCCAGACAGCATCATTACTCATCTCCGGTTAGGCGTCGGGGGACCAAGTTATGTGAGAAACTCAAATCGATAAATCAGCTCTAGTGTAGACATGTGGGGAGTTACTTTTTAAGTTTGCATGAATCTGGGTAAAGCTCCAGTTCTAGAGGCTTAAAATTTCAACCGGGGACAATGTGAATTCGTTCTTATTTTCACTACTTTTGTGGTAATTTTTCAACATTTGTACGGAGTCAAAATATAATAAATCTACACCCTCACACACAAAGAGAAAGAGAGAGACACGGAGACAGAGAAAGTGAGAGATCGCCTCTAAGAGACTTTTCTGCCTGTGTACGTGTCTGTGTTGCCAGATACACAAGAAAAAATCCCAACTGAATACAGTGCTGGACTTTTTGTACGAGTATCTCATAAAGAAGCAAGCAAGCAAACTGAGTTTGTGTTTGCACACTCTTCAAAAAAATGGTTTTAGTATTCCTGGGATAAATAAAGTGATCTTCCTAAATCCAGTAAGAACTGTTACAGTCTCTTACAAAGTTTAGATTGGACCAGAAATGACCAAAGTATACCCCATTTTATTTATTGAAAAATCCCATTGTTTAAATGAATTTGTTTTCAGTCAAAGGACACAATATCAAAAACACCCAATGGCCAATCTAAACTACCAGTGAGCAATAAAAATAACAAATCAAACCACCCCAAAACTGGCCAAGAACACCCAATAACCAATCAAAACACCCAATGACCGATGACCAATTAAACCACCATATGACTGATTAAAATATTAAACTACCAATCAAATAACCAGTCAAAACCATCAAGTAACCAATGAAAACACAAAATAAACGCAAACCTGTCAAACCACCCGATATTTAATCAAACCAACACAAAACCAATCAAAACACATAATGATAAATCAATTTACCAAATTACCCAGTAACCACCTAAACCACCCAATAACCAACCAAAATCACCTACTGACCAATCAAAATCATGCACTAACTAAATATTTTAGTGCACAGATCTTTTATTATGACTAGAACTAGAACTATGTTTTGAAGGTTGCTGTGCTCAAAGTTTGCTCTACCAAAATCTCAGAGCCAGTTAATGTGAACTCTTGCCATTTCCCACTTTATTACCTTCTATTTTCAGTTGTACAACAACCATGAACCCTGCGGAAACCTTCTTTGTCCATGATGTACAGATGAACTTTATGAACTTGCCCTTGAGGAACAAGACTAAAAAGTTTTTGGCCCAAACTAGAGCGTCCCTGGGCTTTGTGTCTTCAGGACTAAATGTCTTGGAAACAGGGTGAAACTTTTGGGCGAAACGTTTCACCCAAACTTGACTCCTCTCCTTCTGTAAAAAATATGCACAGAGTTATGAAATGACTACGGTTCCACCTGTTTTCCAAAAGCTACTAGAACCTTTAGAACCTTTAGTGGAGAAAAAAGGTAAATTGTCGTATATATTTCATATTTATTACATGTAAAATGACATATTTCAGGGCTTTTTTGTCTCAGTTTTGATGAATGTGGTTTAGAGCTCACGAAAATTATAAAATAATAAAAACAAAACCAGAAAAGGACGTGTAATACAGAAATGACCAGTATGAGAATTTACATACTCATGGCATGAAGACCGTCAGCTTGTGGCTCTGCTGAGATGTTATTAAAGCCCAGGTTGCTTTGGTAGTGGCCTTCAGCTTGTCTGTAATTCCAATGAGTCCTGCTGGAAAAGGAAATCAGTATCTCCATAAAGCTTGTCAGCAGGTGGAAGCATCTCCTGGTGGATAACTGATTTACTCTGGACTTGATAAAACACAGTGGACCAACACCAGGAGATTACATGGCAACCCGAAAGCAATAAAACACTGTGTACACTTTACACCTCGATTTCCAGATAAAATTCACCATGTAGGGTCATCATAAAACAGGACCAGTGAGTACCGGCCCAGGTAAGATGCTTCTCTGGTTATTCTCTGGTTCACAAATGGGTTGATATCAGGAATGTAGGAGTTGTAGCCCCTTCCCTGAAGATGTCTGTGTGTGTGGTGGATCTCGATGCTCCGACACCACTCTTTGTGAACCTGTCACAAATTCACAAATTGGCCTTTCTTCACAATCCTCTTAAGACTGTGGTCATACCTGTTGCTTGTGCAGCTTTTCCTACTTTTCCAGTCAGGTTTCCATTAATATGATTTGATGCATTTCAGCCATGACCTTCTGTGGCTTATCCTCTTAACACATGACTAGAGTAAATAAAGGTTGGTGTGGTACAGTGGTAACATCATTGGCTCCCATGTGAGAGACCTGGGTTTGATTGCCGGTCTGGGCAACTAGTGTGTGTGTGCTACACCAATAAGGGTTCTTTGGCTCGTAACACCATGTTGGCCTACCTGTAATATCAGTAACATTGTAAGTCGCTCTTGATAAGAGCGTCTGCTAAATAATGTAAATGTAAATGAAGAAAGTTGTAAAGATGTGTTAAATAATTATCATTTCTTAATCTCTTTCACTTACTTTAATTCTTTCTCATGTCAACACAGAGGTGCATGCTCTTCTCTATACTTTTCTCTTTATTTAATGAAAGCAATCTGTTTCTCTCTCTCGTTCTTACTCCTCCTCTCTTTCGCACTCACTTTGTCTTCTTTACTTACTTGCTTTCTTTCTTACTCCCACATTGGTACATACACCTTCTCCCTCTGTTCCCTATTCTCTCTGACACACACAATCAGTCCACACACACACACACACACACACACACACACACACCCTCAGGGGAAATTGCTAGCTGTTTCATTGCATTGTGGGTGTGTTATTTGGCTTTTATAAGGTTGCCAGCTGTCAGGAGATGAACTTATATTACACACAGCCAAACTAGAACCAAACCACCCAGGACTTCTGCACCCACATCTTTATTCAAACAGACTGTGTGTGTATATATGTTTGTGTGTGTGTGTGTGTGTGTGTGTGTGTGTGTGTGGCAGGTGGCTGGGTGCAACAGTGTTCCTTTTAACTTCAGATACAAATCCTGGCCTTTGTACGAGATTCATTCCTTAACATTAAAATTTCACAGCCAAGGAGAGGCTCAAGTCAAAACCACCTAATATCTAATGAAAACCACTGAATGTACCAATCAAAACTACCCAATGTACCAATCAAACCCATTCACTGATCAGTCTAAACCACTTAATAACCTTT
>JAOVVF010000032.1:1164565-1176017 GCA_028565595.1 Duopalatinus emarginatus | reverse complement strand
TTACACTTCTGAATGTTACACTTCTGAATGTTACACTTCTGAACATTACACTTCTGAACTTCCTGAACTTTACACTTCTGAACTTCACAATCCTGAACTTTACACTCCAGAACTTCCAGAATGTTACACTCCTGAACTTTACAGTCCTAAATCTTACACCCCTGAATGTTACACTCCTGAACTTTACACACTTTTCCTATGATTTTTTAGATGGCATTTTGAATTACTTTGATTTACTTTGAGTAGGTTTTTTTTTCATATTGCGTGAAAGGACACACACACTCATGCACACTCATACAAACACTTACTCTCATACACTCTCATTCCACTATATATGTCAGGTCCAGAGACATAATGACTAGTGTAGTTAATTAACGCTAACCTTAACTCCAATATGAACACTAACCCTAACCTCAACCCTAGCCAGTAGATCAGTGGTTAAGGCTTTAGACTTCTGATCAAAAGGTCATGAGTTTGAATCCCACCCCCACCAAACTGCTACTGTTTGAGCAAAGACCGTAACCCTCAACTGCTCAGTTGTATAAATGATATAAACATAAGTCATTTAGGATAAGAGTGTCTGCCAAACGCAGTAAATGTAAATGTAGCCCTTACCCAGCTCTACATCTGTCTATGTCTGAACTTTCCACTAACCATTACCCCAATCTTAACTGTGGCCCTAAATTAAACATGACTGTAACTCTAACCCTTGGCTATTCACATGTTCTGATATTGTGTGTGTATTAAGTGGTAACTGTCCTGACGTTTCAGAAATACAAGCTGTACTCTCACAGATTAGACTGTGCCAGTCCCTGTGAACGAGCTGTTACTATATAATCAGAACGAGTGGGACAGAATTCACGATTGTTTGTACACTGGTACAGATGCTCTGTGTGAAACCTTCTCCTTAAGGCGGGTCAGGTGATCAGATCAGCTGGTGTTAGAAGGTCAGTAATAGTGAACGCCATGGCGGCCTCTGTGGTCTCTAAAGACTCGTTTTGTATCGATCTGCTCAGTCCTCACCCATCCCTGTGCTATGAATAGCATCGTACCTGGCAGCAGTGTCACTCCGGCTGAGCCTGGGCTTCTGACTGATGCTTCCTCTGCGTGTACACTATAGAGCGGGATTATTTATCGCAAAGGTTCGAAATGCTATATTAAAGGGTTTAGTATCGATCAAACTGGGTTATGGCTTAATAAATGAGATGGATTGGATCAATGAAGAGCTAAAAGATTGGAAAAATTCAAGGACACGCGCTAGCCACGATCCATAATAAGCACCGCAGCTGGGAAGACGATAATTTGTTAAGCTCCGCCCATAATACTAACTATAACCTCTGTAAGTTTACAGTTATTTAAGGAAATATTCAGAATATTAGAGTATGTATAATTGTAGCATTTCAGCCATTTACAACAGAGTCTAATAGAAAACGCTAAAATGCTAACAACCTCAAAACAGAACGAAAATGCTAAAACAGAGCAAAGTGTTTCTACTGAGAATGAAAAGGTGTGACTTGCTAAGCCCCGCCCCCACGTGGCTTCAGATGAACATCTTTATAAACTGTTTCATTAAAGTAACATTAACATGCAAAAAAAGAACAAACAGACAAAAGTGCGTACAATTTCTCACTAAATATATTTACATGACATACAGTTCGCCATCAGTGCAATACATAGGAATGTTGCATAATTACCAAAGATTCAATTCTTTCCTGTGTAAAGAAAAAGAAACGGAAATGACGGATTGAGACAATGCGTATGTAAACCTCACATTTACGACGTTCACGTCCGATAACACGCAAACATCATCACGCAAAAAAAAACACCCAAAATCTTTCGTTCAGAATCACCTCATCAACACAGCATCGCAAAAATCGAATCAAATAAAACTAATTACAATAAAATAAATTCAATAAATAGATTAATTAATATAAATTAAATATAAAAACATATAAAATAAATAAAATGAAATAAATAAATATGTTAAAATTAAAATAAAACTAATTAAATAAAACATAAATAATATAAATATAATAAATAAAATTATAAAATAAATGATAAATAAATAAAAAATAAATAGATTAATAAACAAATAAAAAGGATGTTAATAAATCAATTGTAATAAAATGAAAAAAAATAAACTAAATTAAAATAAGTATGCAAGTAAACAAACAAACAAACAAATAACCATAGCACAAGTATGTAGCATATCATTTTCTTCATACAGGTCATGGATTGCTTTTGTACAAATATTCTTTTTTTAAATATAACTTTGGCAGTTATTTTAAAAATAAAATAAATAATACGAGCGACGGTTTCTCAGAAGCAGTGATGTAAACGCTGGAGGTTTCTGGAGCCTTTCGAAGCGCATGTTCACAGTGATCATTCTGAAAGGCTGGAAGCCAAAATAAACCGAACCAAACAGTCGAGAAGCCCGAAAACGAACGAATGCTAATGAAACACAACCAAGGAAACAGCGTTGAACCCATGCGGCCTGCTCTGCCCAGCACTGAAGGCGGCCCTCGCTGATGTCTAAGTGGCTATAAAATTACAAACGCCTACGAAGAATTAGATAGCAGTCCTCGCCGTTTTTTTAAAAAGAACGCCTTAAAAAAGTGTCGAGGGATTAAAAAAAAGCCTGGACGTGAAAGACGGATGGAACGAAAGACAAAATGCTACACAGTTAAAGAGATCATGATCCCCCTACACACACACACACACACACACACACACACACACACAAAATAATCGAGCAAATTCAAAACATCACCAACGTTACCAATAACCGTTATGATTTTTTTTTTGTTGATAATTGTTATTATTTTTTTTTTTAATCATCAGGTTTGGCACTTTATCTGAACAAATACCTGTTCATAAAAGACTAATTGTCATACAAAACCGTATTCAATGTCTCGTTAACGTAGAATATATTATTGGATAGTGAGCATACAGCAGGTAAACACTTGTACATACGCTTTTGAACATTCCAACAGATGTTTTACACACATGCACAGAAACAAACAACACAACTCTCCTGCGCTGTCGCGACCTCCTGCCTCCTTCTCGTCTCCTCCTCTACATAGGGTTTATTATCTGATCATATATAGATTTCTTTTCTTTTTTTTGTTTTTTTCTTTGTTCTGCTTTTCACTGAGAGTTCCTTCAGGACGCTTCCTCTGCCGAGCGGCTTTCCGATTTGAGTCGTACGAACTCTTTGGCCACCTCGTCGTTGGTCCGTTGCGACAGGATCCTCATGATGGTCAGACCCGTTTCGTCCATGGAGACGCTGCGGCTCAGAGGGTAGGCGGCGTTCAGGCTGACTTTGTCGCTCAGGTCTCGGAGCTGCAGCACGGTCACGCCGATGACGCGGTCCTCACGTGCAAAGCAGTAATCCTTCAGCGACACGTGCAGCTCGTACGCCTCCGGGCCGTGTTCGCTACTCAGAATACTGCACGGAGAAGACAACAAGGGTCACGTACATTTATACACATGACTTAACTAAATTTAAATATAAATAAAGTCATCCAATGTGTTATAGTAATTAATTAACTGTCTGATAATATGATTATAAAACGATTTTTTTGCCAAAAGAAATTCAATTCAATTTCATTTCTATTCATCTTTTAACAATAGACATTGTCCCAAAGCAGCTTTAAAGTAAATTATTGGAATCACACACACCTGTTATACCATATTTAAAAAGGAATAAAATAAAAAAATTGTTTAATAATAATAATAATAATAATATAAATACTTTTACTTTCAAACTGCAGACTTCATTTATTAAACAACAGCTTTAAAAAATAAAGAGGGCCATGTGACATGTTATTACATCATAAAATATCTGATCCAATAATGTTGCAGAAATTTAGGAAAAAAAGAAAATGTATATACAATATTTTTATAAAACATAATAAATAAACAAAACATCTTTAAAAACATAATAATTATTTATAAAATATTTAAAAATATTTATCGAATAATAAATTTAATATTTTTTTATAAAAATAATAAATTATAAAATTATTATTTATAAAATAACTAATATTTTTATAAAAAGAATAAACAACAAAATAAATAAAATAATAATAAATGAAAATATAAAAAATATATTTTGGCTTTTCACAAATAAGATTATAGCTAAAAATATTTTTAAAAACTAACATTTATTTCTGCACCTTAGTTAGATTTTCTAATATTAAAGAGTTTAAAATCAGGTAATAATAATAATAATAATAATAATAATAATGATAATAATACTAATAGAAGTGATATGCAGTAAACTATTTGACCATTTTTACTTTATTTGTTTATTTAGTCTGGAGACATTAATAATGTACAGTACATGCTGGACTTCATCCCTCCATCTACTTTCTCTATAGCTGTTTTTCTCCTTTGTAACATTAAGTGCCTCGACACCTCGAGCCAAAAGGTCACCTTCATCAAACTGGAGGTGTTTAATTCCTGATATGTTGATATTTTTTATATCAGGAGTGTTAATGGCTCTGATTACGGTTTCCAGTAGACTGTGGTATTGTTGTGGCTCTGAAAAGACCCGAGCGTCTCTATTCACCCTGTGAGCACAGAAGACTTCACTAAAGCCTCCTTGTAATTAGTCTCGTCTTGTTAAAAAGCCTCTTAAGCTTCAGCTGAGAGATGAACAAGTGACTCAGGAGGCGACGCTCAGTTACAGGAACCTCGGCTTCAGTATCGTCTCTACGTCTGAACAGGTGCCGTAGCTGAGAAAACCGACAGTAACGATGAACTTAAAATAAATAAACAAACATAAATAAGTAAGTAAATAACTGAAAGTGAACAGTTCTGAAAGTTGATGTGATGGAAGAAGGAAAAATGGGCAAGTGAAAGAATCTGAGTGACTCTGACAAAGACCGAACCGTGACGTCTAGACGTCTGGGTTGTGTTTGTCCTCCACTACAGCGGAGCTGATTGAGTCTGTTTCTAATAAATAATTAATAAATAATTCTTGTACAGTTTATAAATAATAATAAATGAAATACGCACTACTGGAATGTTTCGTTGAATTTGGGAGACCAGTTGTTGTTCTTGGTCTTGGTGCTGTATTTTCTCTTCTTGTCGGCGAGGTTCGGCCCGATGGCGTTGATCTCCACAAACGGACGGAACATCGCGTTCGTCTGCCAGTTAATGTTGTTCACACCCACAACTGCAGAAGAGAAAAATAAGTAAACAAACAAATAAACAAATAAATAAGGAAATATTCTGGTAACAGAAGCCAAGAAGAAAAATCAGTGTTCGTTTGTTGGTTTATTTGTTTACCGCTTTATATGTTTGAGTTGAATAAACACAGCAAGAATTTAATACAGGACTTTTTTTTTAATTATTATTATTATTAAGGATATTGGACATCATAATCATCAGCTTATATAAATAATAAATAATTAACATCATTTCCTTTACGTTTTTGAACATTACTTATTCATTCCAGTCCTGTATGGAAAGAAGTTTAATGATGGTGTGTTTGGAGAAGGTGTAATGAGACACGCATTAAAAAAAATGTGTGTGTGTGTCTATGTGTGTGTGTGTGTGTTATTAAAGTACAGCTGCATCATTATTACACTCATAAAATAAACAGAGGTCTGAGTGCTGAGTGCTGTCCATCATAAAACATACATCATCACTGAAATGAGGAGAGTCCAGGAGGCCTCCTGTTCAGATGGAGAAATAAATAAAGGGCTTTGTGTGTGTGTGTGTGTGTGTGTGTGTGTGTGTGGATTTACCCTTCACATTGACTTTATGCTCTCCAGTGCCAGGGTGAGAGATGAGATCCACGTGTAACACCACTTCGCCCACCGGGCTGGACGATGGCTGGCCTGAAAACACACACACACACACACACACACACACACACACACACACACACACACACAAGCTTCTTAATCTTTAGCTGAGAGATGCACAAGTGTCTCTTGTATCGTCTCTCTTTCTCCTCCGTAAAGTCTGAACATGTGCCGTAGCTGAGAAAACCGACAGCAACGATGAACTTTAAATAATTAAACAAACATAAATAAATAAGTAAATAACTACAAGTGAACAGTTCTGAAAGTTGATGTGATGGAAGCAGGAAAAATGGGCAAGTGAAAGAATCTGAGTGACTCTGACAAGGACCGAATCGTGACGTCTAGACGACTGGGTCACATCACATCATCACAGCAGGTCTTGTGGTTTTTTTCACCTGTATACAGTAGTTTAAGAAGCTTAAAACAGTCAGATTATTCAGATACGATGTCTAAAACAGACACTTATAAGAGGCACGGAATTTGCTTAATTTAAAAAATTGCCTTGTTTAGGCCACGCCCACTTACAGATATGAATATTTCAGTAATGAAGCAGTTACAAACTATATGAATAATACAGAAAAACTGAACTAAAGTTACACACACGGTTTTGTCTTTCTTTTGCTGTGAGCATTTCCTATAGCTCAAGTACAAAACAACAACTAGCAGCTAGCATAAGAATAGCTCGTATATATCTATCTAACCAAACGTACCCAGTAACTAACCGAAAAAATAACTAGTATGTAACTAACTAGCTAAACAACAGCTAGTCGCTAGCCTAAAGCAACTAGAAAAAAATACACCGATTAACTTGCTAATATGTAACTATTTAGCCAAACAACAGCTAGTGACTAGCCTTAAAAATAGCTAGTATACGACTAACTAATAAAAATTTAGTAATTACTAAAAGATATCTATTACATAAAGATTACATAAAGATGAGCTAGCCAAACAACAGCTAGTAGCTAGCACAAGATAACTAGTAAATGATGAACAAACAGCTAGCATCTAACTAGCCAATCAACAGTTAATGCCTAGCTAGTATGTAGGTACCTAAAGACAAATAGCTAGTTTATAATTTAGGCAAAGAATAGCTAGAAACTAGCCTAAGGACAGCTAGTGATAGCTAGTATATAGGTAACAAGCCAAAAATACCTAACAACAAACCACAAATGTACATAACTGACATAATTTATAACTAAAAAGCCTCCTATAACCCATGGAGTCTGAGAGTGTTTGGGATTCGGCATTCCGATCATTCCCACGCTGATCAGACTGGAGGAAAACCCTGACTTTGTGATGTAACCCTACAGCTCAGACCTAAAAGCACAACAGTGATAAATCCCTCACCGTGAGGTCAGACACTGAGACATCCGAGACACACTAAACACCAAATCAGTGCCGAAACTCTCATTAAGGATTCAGACGAAACTCCCTAAACGTCACATGGTGCACGAGCAGAAAATGATAAGGTGTTGAAACATCTCTCCTGACATGCGGTGTTCTGGGACCTGAGCGCTGGGCTTGTGGAGGAAGGGGTGGGGGCGGATATTGCATGTACCCCAGAGCTGAATTAATCACTTCACAGCAAATTTGGATTCAATCTGAAGAAATTCTCAGGTGAGTTGGGGAAAAAAATCTGAACCACTTAAGCTTCCTGCCCATTGAATTCGTAGCAGCTTTGTGGAATTTCCCCCAGGAAGGTCTCTTTTTCTCACACACACACACACACACACACACACACACTGCAGCATGAATCCTTGAAATAAACAAGGACTGAGAATCACACGGATCTGAACAATACAATCTTATTACAGATGTAATGCAACACGGGCCAAGGTCCAAATAACACAACACTCACTTATCAAATAAAACACACCCTGAGGACTGAGGACTGACCTGGAACCTGAAACAAGAACTGAATATAAGACATATTGTCAACACATCACCTTGCTGACCTCAAAAAAAAAACCTAGTTACTGCCATGTATGTAACTAACGAGCCAAATAACAGCTAGCGACCAGCCTAGAAATATGTAATATGCAACAACAAAAACTAAAAAAAAACAACTATAAAAACACTGCAGGTAACCCGCCTAAAAATAACGAGTATGCTGCTAGACTAATTATAATTATTATGTAGCTAGCTACCCCAACAACAATTAATAATTAACTGAAAAACACCCAGTATGCAACTAATTAGTCAAACAACAGCTAGCAACTAGCCTAAAGTATGTAGCGTCTAATGAACTGGACAGAAATGGCTAGTAACTAGCATACAAATATCTAATATGTAGCTGAATTAACAAAAAATTGCTGGCATCCAGCCTACAAATATCTAACTAGCTAATATGTAACCAACTAAAGAAATTACCAAAAATTTACAAACATTGCAAACATTTACCGAATTATTATATCCACATATATATCTACAGATGAAGGAGGTACTACACAAATTTCTGTAAAGCTGCTTTGGGACAATGTCCATTGTTGAAATTTCTATACAAATAAAATTTAATTGAAATTGAATTAAACAAATCATCAGTACAATACAAGAGAAAGAAAAGGAATGAAATACCCAACAAACAAGAAATAAAGAATACAATTGTCCCTCGCTACTTTGCGCTTCGACTTTCGCGGCTACGCTATTTCGCGAGATTTCAAAAAACTACAATACAACACATTACAATACAATACAGTGTGTAGTGTAGTGTACAGTATAATTAAAAAATGGTTATGAACAGTGTGGAGAAGGTTAATAAGGGAGTGGGAAAGGTTCAAAGGTGTGTGGGACGGGTTTAAAAAAAAAACTTAAAATATATGTAAATACTAAAATAAATACACCATCTCTACTTCGCAGAATTTCACTTATCTTGGGGGGTGGCAGGTGGTTCTGGAACGTAAACCCTGTGATAAATGAGGGACGACTTAATATACAAAGATTTAGAGTCCCCCATGAAGAAGGACCGGTCCACCAGGTCCCACTGGGCATGCCCCAAAATGTCCTGGGGTCTATAAAAACCCTGGCAAAACACCAGAACTCCCTTTTTGCCCCCCAGACCCATCCAAAGTCCCACGTAAGTATAAATAAGGAAATATGAGAATGCTTACTGAAGAGTAGGAACACTAAACAGGGACTAAACTGGGGCAGAACAGTGTTAGTAGTTTTGTCACAGTAACACAGTAAGTAGCCCATAAATAGTCCCTCTGTTATTTCTAGTTTAATTGTAGAGTTCAGACGATGGAGGGCAGTTAAACAGAACTGGGTTAATGTCTGCTATTTAGTTCAGTAGGACTAAAAACTGATCACTGCTGATCGAGTCAGAGTCTGAAGATGTTCATCACCTCTTCTACACCCCTCTGTCAGTGGAGATAAAGGGAGCTGGTGTAATTAGCTGCTGGGTTTCGACTTTTATTGCGGCTTCCAAGAAGAAAGCCCTTTCAGGTTCAGTGCTTCAGAACCATTCGGTGCGTTTCATGTGTGTTTTTATCCTAAAGGTACCAGAATGACCTTGGATATGAATATATTCAGACAATCGGACACATATTGACGTCTGCTGTAATAGATGAGCTTGTTAATATTCATAATCATCCAAACAAGCCGTACTTATTACAGAGAACAGGACGGGCTGATTTATCACCATGACAACCACATATGGGGGGGGGGAAATTAAGCTGTGTGCCAGAAAGAAAAAAGAACAGATTGATGATGTAACCTGCAACCCTAAAGGACACGTGTGTGTGTGTGTGTGTGTGTGTGTGCGTGTTTGCTGAAATGTTGGTTATTAGCGAGTCTGTTGGAAATTTGTCACTCTGTCGGATGCCAGCATGCTAAAATTGTAACAATATCGGCAAGCATTCAGCTTCATGCAACACTTTGCTGAACATGAGAACAGCAATAACTTTTTGTACATGCAGTAACCATGACAACAGTCTTACCAGTCCTAGCTAACATGTAACTAACAAGCCTAAAACTATATAGTATTTAACTAACTAGCCAAAAATACCCAGTAACAAGTCTAAGAATAGGAATTATGTAACTAGCTACATAAAACGTAGCTAGCAACTAGTCTAAAGATAGCTAGTATATAACTAACAAGGCAAAACACAGAACGTAGAAATTAGCTTAAAGGTATCTAGTATCTAGTAATTATCCTAAAGATAGCTAGTATATAGTTAACTAGCCAAGCAACAGCTACTTGATAACTGAAACATATGTAATGATTAACTAACTAGCCAAACGCCAAACAACAGCTAGCCTAAAATAGTTACAAGGTAACGAACTAGCAAACAAAATCTAGTACCTAGCATAAAATATTTATGCAACTTATGTAACTAGACAAATAATAGCAGTTATTACAGTATTGAACATAAGTAAAAACTTGTGATAAGTGATAAGTGAGAGAGCTGGAGAGACTGAAGTATTAAAGTGCTGCAGAATTACTGCCTTTAGATGGGGAGCATGGCATTATGGGTAATGTAAAAAAATCATTAACCAGAGAAAAGCATAGCAACAGGTCAATGATAACGCTAAATATTACAAAGCGTCCACTGTACAAGCACCTGTGAATGAGCCGTTACTATGGAAACCATAACGTTTTTGAAAGAGTGCAAAAGAAATTAATTACAGTGTAATCACCAGGCTGAACATTGTGATTAATTAATGCTATTTTCCAATTAAAGTCTGAATAATAGAGCGTCTGGAGTCTCCGCGGTTCTGTTTATTAGTAGTTTCTTTTTTAGTTAACTTCCCTGAACTCATTAATAAGTGCATAATTATTGGAAACTCACTTCCTTGAGTCATGAAAAGTTCAAACAAGTTCTCGTAAGCGGTCTGACGCAAGCTGCTGACTTCTCACAGGTCTGAAGAATGAGATGAGATGTTTAAGCTGTTATTTAGAAAACAGGATAAAAAAAAGAAACACATATGGTGTTGCCCTTACAGGCAAACAAATAAGCTAAAAACACACCGATATCACCTTCATTATAGCTAGAAATGTATCATCTCACTCCGTCTTTACATGCGCTATTTACTGTCCTGAGTCCTGAGATGCTCATATTTTGTTGGTTTAATCATTTCCAATTACAAGTGGCACTCAACAGCTTCGACACACACAGGCACTGAACCACAGAAAACAAAACAGTGAATATAAATATTAGCTGGAGGTTTAATCCTCTAACGCCAAACATTCAGCTTCATAACAAAGTATACCCAAGTGCTGTACATGCTGTAACATTATCAGCCCTAGCTATAATTTAAACATCATGTCTAAACATAGCTAGTATGTAATTAATAAGGCACAAATTTAAGCAGACATTAGCCTAAACATATCTAGTATGTTACCGACTAAACAAATATTAAGCAACAGCTAACAACTAACTTAAAAATAAAAATATGTGAGTATGTACTGTAACTTACTAAGCAAACAACAGCTAGTAATTCGCCTAGAAATATGTAGTATGTAAGTAACTATATAAACCATACTGTAGCTAGCAACTAACCTAAAGATAGCTAGTATATAACTATTGAACCAAACAGCTACTAACTAACCTCAAAATACATAGTGCGTAACTAACTAAACAAAACGTAAGTAGCAATTAGCGTCAAAGTGTCTATGTAAATAACCAAACACAACATTC
>JAOVVF010000032.1:1030196-1046460 GCA_028565595.1 Duopalatinus emarginatus | reverse complement strand
TTTCTGTAAAGCTGCTTTGAGACAATGTTCATTGTTAAAAGCGCTATACAAATAAAATTGAATTGAATTGAATTTAATTATAAAGTCTATATATAGTCACTGTATATAAGGAGAGATAGTAAAAGTACTCAAAATTAGAGCAACTACTCTTCAAAATCAATAAATATGGTAAACTTCTGAACAAGGGGTCTGTAGGGATACCTCCACTGCCAACAAATACAGGACTTCTAGTTACTCCTGTGGTTGCCAGTTATACTTTCAAATACACGTCACACAGGATGAACGCTTTTTAAAAGTGAAGTGTCAGAAAAAACACTTCATGTATAAACACATAGTATAGTATAACCCCATCATGGTCTGGGGTTTGTTTAGCTGGCATTCCATGTGACCCCTGGTACATCCACAAACGTCTCTGACAGGTGAACACTATATGTGTTTCCTTTGTGGTGAGTTCCATCTGTTCATGTCCTGCATTCATTCTAATGGGTTTGTCCTCTTCGAACAGGACAATGCACCACCACACATGTCTAGAAGATCCACATCTGGGATGCTATGTAACATGCTGTGGAACACAGAAATCCTACACCTCAGAATACAACAGAATTGTGGAGTGTTCTGGAGGAAATATGGTGTTCATTACATTCAGAATATTTCCGCAAGCTTGTAGACTCCATGCTCCTCAGGGGACCTGCTAAGTATTAGATTGGTTTATCTGTTTTTTTTCTTTCTGGCACTTCACTGTAAATCCTACAAACATTCATTCAGCCCGAGATATCAAAAATCTCACAGACACGGACAGCCATGAAAACACAATGTCACCACCACTCACCAAAAGACATAAAAAATAGATCCAGTTTCAACTAACAGAGTTACAATAGGAGTCCTTTTGGGGTCAGGGGTCAGTACTCTGTCTAATCTGATCTTGTCCTCTTGCTACAATCATTCCCTGGGATCAGCTTTCTTCTATCATCACTGTGTCTATGACAAACAACTATCACAGCTAACTGTTGGTCATCTTTTGACCTGTTCTGGAGAATTAAATTGTTCTTTGTTCAATATAGCCTTGACTACCCAGCAACTCAATGAACCTGTCACTGTTTCACTGGTTGTCTATCTTTGGACCACTTTTGGTAGATATTAACCACTGCTATTTTGGAGATGATCTGATTCAGTCGTCTAGACATCACAATTTGGTCAAAGTCACTTCGATTCTTACACTTGCTCATTTTTCCTGCTTTTAACACATCAAATTTGAGAACTGACTGTTCACTTGCTATCTAATATATACTACCCCTAGACAGGTGCCACTCTAATGAGATAGTCAATGTCATCCACTTCAGTAATGTCAGTAATGTTAATGTTATTGTTGATCTGTGTGTACTGTATTATTCTAAAGCAATGTAGGTGACGTTGGAAATTGAAGTAAGTAAAAAAAGTCAGAATTTCAGGTTTGTTTTTTCTCCCAAACTTATGTCCATTACAGTGATGGATTATGTATTAAAGCTTTTACATTCTTTTTCGCGAGCTGTAGAATGATGACCTTTCTGCACTTCCCTGTTGCGAAATCTCATTATCTTTATAGCAGCAGACCAGTTACTGGAAGAGGTCAGAGGTCAGGAGCATGGCCCTTGGAGATTTACTGGTGAATGAAGGTTTTAAGTCTCCAGAGTTCTGCTGCTGCAGCTGGTTAATGTGAGTCACTTTAGATAAAAGCTTCAATTGTTAAAAGGTTGCAGTTCACCGAACCTTAAAAGCCTGTATGAACGTCACATCCGAGAGTCATTGTCATGTCCAGTGTTATTGCTTTGTATGAAAACCTTAGACAGTTTTATACATGTATGATACTTTATAACACTTATGTATTAATAGCTAAATGAACAAATAAGCAAACAAAAATAAACATTTTGTCTAAATGACTCTGGCTGCTTGGTCCTGGCATAGGGGTTATCAGAGGTCAAATGTTTTTTTTAGCTAGCCAGCTTTGCTGCTACTATCTTATTTTTCATTGAAACATATTTTTCCATTGGATTTCCTTTTTTTTATTATAGGTATTTCCCCAAAATGCATTTGGAAGAGAAACTAGAAGTGAGCTGAAGTCCACATTACACAGTGTTTACATGCTTGGAAGAGACACAGCATGAGTGCAGACTTAGAAAGTGTGAATGATGTCAAATCTGTTTCAGCCATACATTCGAAGACTACATTGAGAGTTCTGTTGGTCAGCGGAAAGCTCACTGGACTTCTAGGCTCATCCTGAGGATAGTCAAAGCTGAGGGTTTAAGTCCCATCAGAGTTGCTTAGGGTTAAGGCTCAATGGTTAAGGCTTTGGGCTACTGATCAGAAGGTTGGGGGTTCAAGCCCCAGCACCAACAAGCTGCTGCTGTTGGGCTTTTGAGCAAGGCATTTAACCTTCCCTGCTCCAGGGTTGCTATATCCCCCACTGACCTCTGTATGCTGTGCTTTGACCTTAACTTCCTAACAATCTGGGGTACACGAAAAAAGAACTTCACTGTTATGTAATTTATATTTGACAAGTATAAAGGCTTCTTCAGCTTCTTCAACATCCAAACCAGTCATCACTAGTTATACGTTGTGTAAAATTCAACTGGATTTAATAAAATAAAATATTTAGTCATAGATGATGAGTCAGTTGTTCATTTTACAGCTTATGAATAAGTAAAGACATGCAGGAAATGTAAGAGAAAAAGAAGGTCTGAATGTGAGGAATGTCCTGGCAGGACATGAATACAGGACGTGAACAGGTGTAAGAGACGTTTGTAGATGTACCAGGGGTCCCGTGGAATGCCAGCCAAGCCTCATACCATTATTGACCTAAAACCTAAATGTCCCCAGTCTATAGCCAATACAAAAGGACAGACCTTGTCGTTCCAATACTTTCAGAGGTTAGCAAATGCCCTTGGGAGTGTGGATTAGCATCTGAATACAGCTGAGTGATGATTAGTCTGGCAGGAATAATAATTCTTTTGGGACTTTGAAAATGCTTTTCAAATGTCTGGAGGAGCTGTAACTCTATCTCTTAAACTTCCCTACGCCTTGGATTTCTACCTGTCCTCCTCTCGGTGTCTTTGTTATTTCCTGCTCTAATTAGCTGCCACACGAGGAAGAAAAAGAACTGTGCTGCTAAATGACATCCACTGGCAGAAGCTGAGTATGGTGTTTTTCGATTGAGGTTGCTCTTACTGCAAGTAAATAAATCAGTGCTTCCCCAACTTCAGGGATTAGCATTAATCTTTCAACCTGGGCTGTGTTTGCCATCAAGATAAGTCATGGGGTCTCGTTAAAATAATTATAAAGGAACTGATCGTAAATGAGGAAACACAAAGGTGCGCTAAGGTGCCAGCTCATTTCCAGCTCTTTGCAAAATAGACCCGGGAGTGGACATAGTCAGATACACAGGAAATATTATACATTGGACAATGGGAACATTTGTTATTATTATTATTGTTAATGTTGACATCAAATGTGATTACTCATTTGGCAGATGGTTTTTATCCAGTTGACAAGGTTAAGGGCTTTCCTCAGGCATGGTGCATTCAAACTCACAACCACACATTCAGGAGTCCAAAGCTCTGACTGTCTCTTAAAGAAGCATAGTCATGACTTGTATCATTACATCATTGTTCCCATTCATTCATCTCTTCTAGGTGCAGTGAATCCAGAGCCTATCATGGGAACACAGGCTTGTAAACAAACTGGATAGGATGTTAGTACATTGTAGGGTATTGTGCATACTCCTTTCAACATTTGTTTACATCAAGGGCCAATTCACCAATCCACATACTGGCTGCTTTGGGGATGTGGAAGGAAACCAAAAATATAGAGAACAGGGAGAGAGATTTGAGCTCGAAATTGAACCAGGGACCACAGATCCCCGAGCTAGCACAGCTACCTGTTGGATCATCAATTTATCATCATTTATCTTTAGCAACTGCTTCATCCTGTTCAGGGTGGTAATGGATCCAGAGTCTATCCTGGCAATGCTGAGAGTTAATACACCCTGGATGGGATGGTGGTCCACTGCTGGGCTGCATGAACACTCTCATTCACACAGTCACAAAGAAAATCTGATGTGGAAGAAAATGTCAGAGGAACCAGAATGAAAAAGGATTTATTCTCAAGGTGAGACCTGGATAATGTGGTTATAAATCATAACTCTTCTTAAACTCGAGCAGTGCTAAACGTCTTAAAAGGAACTGCATTAGGAGCATCATTCGAGTTTTAACTTAACCTGCAATCTCAAACTTAAGTTCAATTACTGAAACGTTTTGTTCTTTTGACAAGTAAAAACATCCACGGTCTTCATTGCAGTAGTAGCTCAGTGTTTAAGATATTGGACTGCTCATCAGAAGGTCAGTAGTACAAATCCCACCACCACAAAGCTGCCACCGCTGGGCCCTTGGGCAAGGCCCTTCTGGCCTCGTCTGCTTGGTTGTATAAAGGAGATAAGTTGCTCTGGATAAAGACATCAGCCAAATGCCATAAATGTGAATCGCAGGAGTGTGTTCCTCTTTTACCTATTGGGTAGGCCACAGCACTGCACCTATTAATCAGCATATATCCATTTAGGCTAAATAAACTCCTACAAAAACCCAAATCTCCCCCTGATTTAGCTGAATTGTTTATGAGTTAACTGAACCCTGGAGAGTTTATTGTGGTGTTTTCCTACTCTAAAATAGCCAATACTCATAACCCACTCATCAACTAATTGATCCTGAATGAGCTAGGTTAGATAGATCAGTGTGGAAATATGAGGAAATTGTAATGATGGGATCTGATTTGTAAATCAGATCAGCACTCTATCACGACTCTCGAGCGCGTGCAGTGTGAAGTCACTGTGCTTTCAGAATGTATGTCTCACATCTAGGTCAAGAGCTGGCAGATTGTAGAGTGAGTAAGGCAGGGTGGAAATTCCCCTGTTGCCTAGATTGACTGTAATAAACTCCACACCATTGAAGTGCTCTCAAACAAAGCATACTGTCAAGTTTGTTATACTCACACAAAGTAGTCAGCACTTACATTCAGATACTAGTCTATCTGTGGCTGAAAGGAACCCTCAGAGTCTAGTAATGACCTACCGGTCGACCCGTTGAATAGGAGTAATCACTAAATCAATGAAAATCATTAATGGAATTCTGCAATTTCACTAATGAGTCCATTTGCTCAAAAGCTTCAAATCAAAACTGATTTTGGTATGTTTCGGTTTCATGCTACACACACTCGTTATTTACATTTATGTCATTTAGCAAACACTGTCATCAAGAGTGACTTAAAGTGCTTATTCTTAAACTCCATCCAGAGCTAGTGCTGATAGACCAGAATTCAAAGTACTTGAAGCTAGAAATGATCCATACAGTACCTAATACAAATTTACAGAAAGTCCTAGAACCTGAAAGTAAACTATACAAACCTGTGAAGAGAACAAGACAGTAAATACAATAACTGCTCTAAGTGCAAAGATAGTGCTGAATTGAGTTAGTGCTCAGGTAAGTGCTCTTAAAAGAGAAGTGTCTTCAGTTGACGTTTGAAGACAGTGAGTGATTCTGCTGGATAGACACACAGGGAGAGTTCATTCCAACACATTGGTGCCAAGACAGAGGAGAGTCTGGATGTTTGCCTCCCATGTGTCTTGAAAGGTAGTGGGTCAAATTGAGCCTTGCTTGAAGCATGAATGAGTTTGGGTACACATCTGGATTTGATCATTGCCATCAGGTAGGGAGGAGAAGGACCATTTTTGGCTCTATATGATATAAAACTGAAGTCTGTTTATGCTCCTTAATCTCTTTAATACATTGGTTAAATGTAAAAGGTTAACATACCTTTACCTTGTGTACAGAAATCACAAAAATTTACCCAAGGATTTAAATGACTAGCTTAAAAGATTTTGTGCTTAACATTCAAAGGTTATTTTCTCTTTTTGCTTGTCAGTCCAAATCTCGAGAATATTTCCTGAAGTCCTTTGGCTCAGTTTGCACCTCAGAGCTCAGTTTAGCCACGGACAAGACCTACAAAAACAAAAGCTACAACTATGTTTGCTCGCCAGTCAGGTTGTTTTCTTAATGCAATCAAATTGCTCTAGAGTTCACCTTACAAACCAAGATGCTCTCGGGCTCAATTATGACTCCTGTGACCTTACCTGCCTAAAAATCCTACCAAGAGGAAGAACACACCAGGGATCCATTCCAATTGACTAATTGCTGCATATCTGAAATTTAATGGTATATTTATAGATTTATCTCTACTTTGCTTCATTAGTGTCCACCAACATTATTTCTGACTGACTGAAACATTACAATTCCACTATCCCCACCACCACCGCACACACACACAGACACACATAAATCAATAGCAAATTTAAAAGGCTCAAAATCATCTTCCACATCAAACACCTGCAATCAATGTTTAGCCCTTTCCCGAACTACCTTCAGAGCCTTCAAAAGATCTGAGGGTTCTATAGCATTAAAGCACAGCCACTCAGACATGATTTAGCTGGTGACCCTCTTTCTGCTCTTAACTTTCGTTGTGGTTTACAATTATACCGTCTGACCACAAAGTACATCCTGCCTGCCTGAAAACAAAAGCATCCTTATGTTTCAGATTCTTCTGAAGCTACATTACATCATAAAACCTGCATCATCAATCAGTATTGAATTCTTATTTGGAGGTTAAATGAGCAAATCCTTACCTCCAGCCAGGATCTGCTGCTCAAGCTCGGCCATTTGTTTCCTATATGCTCTCAAAGCAGCTTCTTTAAATGTTGGTCGTAGTCTTTTCTTGGGCGCAGGCTCTTCCACTGGTGCCGGAGTTTCTGTGACATTTTTGTTTTCGTCTTCCTGAGTCACAGTTTCTTTGTCCTCCTCTGCTTTTTGTGCCTGTGCCATGTCTTGCAACTCTGCCTCAACTTCTGCTTCTTCCTCCTCTTGTTCATCTGCTGCCTCTTCTGTTTCTTCTATGTATTCAATCATAGCTTCATACTCCTCTCTGTCCTCAATCGTCTGGTTTTCATCATAGTCCTCACCGTATTCTTCATCATATTGCTCATCTAAGCTGCAGTCGTATTCCAAAACTGGGTTCCCTTCCTGCATAATGTCATATTCTGTTGAGACTTCATACTCATCTTCTTGGTACTCCTCCTCTGCCTCATTAGCATTTGTTCTGTTCTCAAGGTTGGCTAGAACCTGCTCCATCACTTCAACATAATGTGTCTCATTGTCCACAGGTTTCTCTGTGGTTTGTTCATCTTCATCAGCTTTGTAGTAGAGGGGTTCATTGTAGACATCAGAGTCAATTGTGGTGCTGGAATCATTGGCTGTTGACTGTGACATAGTCCTGAACCGGCCTATGAATGGGATAGTACTTGGCTCTTCAGCAGGAGCACTGGAGCTTTGAGATCCCTTATTCCAAACAACCTCCAGAGCTGATTTGGCCCTCTGTAAGGTGGAGCCAAAGCCTCCAAAGCTGAAGGTTTTTTCAGACAAGTCTATGCTCAACCTGCTGCTCCAGGATTTGGGGACCTCTTCAACCTTTTCCGCCCTGATCTCACTCTGGCTACGGTACATACTAGAAGACTTTTGGTTTTGCTGGATTTGGTTCCCCTTACTCTCTTGTCGCTGTAGAGTCTGTGGGGCAGACTCTGGCTTGGATTGTGTTTTCTGCTTGGTCTTAGGCTTCTTTTCTGATTTTGGTTCTGGCACAGGTATTTGCACTTTCATTGGTTCTACTACAGCTTCTATCTCAGGTTCTGGTTCAGGTTCTGGCTCAGGTTCGAACTCAGGCTCTATGTCTGGTTCTTGGGTTGTCTCAGGTGTACTGTCAAATGTTAAAAAGGTCTCACCTTCAAATTGCAAATCAACCTCGAGGCATTTTGTAATTTTTTCAGGGAAACCTGGGTTAGCAGCAGGGTCAAACGGGCTACTGATTTCTGACACTATATTTTGTTCAGTTGAGGCATCCAGGCCTGAGTCAGCTCCTTGTTCGAGGTGATGCCAGTCTTTCCAAGGTGAAAGGTCACCTTGCAGAGAAAGTTGAGAACCACTATAGTGACTTCTGTCCCCTGAAATACACACCAGGCCATTACTAACGCCACTGTCAATGGTCTCTGTGGTCTCAGCTTCGTTGTGCTCCACATAGGGTGGGTTTTCCTGACTGAGTGTCTGACTGGGTGGGCTTGCATACCAGGAGGAAGCCATGTCTTCCTGTTTACGCTGCCACAGTTCCTGATCTGACGAAGACAGCAGGGAGCATCCGTTAACTCGACTAAAGTACTGGCTCTCAGAGAAGTCTTCAGAGTAAGATGGGCACAGTTTGGAGCAGTCAGATTCTGAGCGACTGAGCTTAGGAGTGGAGTAATCGCTCTGGGAGAGCCATCCTGGAGTCATGTCAGAATAGTACGATTTGTTTTGCTTGTCGTCATAAACAGCGTCATCGGCGTAATGGACAGAGTATGTGGTGTCGTCCGTCGACTGCCGGTGATCATGAGACTTTTTTTTGTCTGATTTAGGTTTCTGAGGTGGTTTGGGCACGATTGCATATTTGTTTTTGTTTAATTCATCTAGTTCTTTATCACTTTCCAATGAGTCCCAATCATCACTCTCGGCCTTGTCTTTGGCATTTGACACTTTCATGTCCATGCTTTCGTAGGTCTGAGAAGAGGTCATCCCTCTGTCTTTCCTGTCTTTCGACTCTTGTGCAAGACTGTCTGTTGAGATTGATATTCCAGTGCCTTTGAGCTTATAACACTTTTTCAAAACTAAATCCCTGTCTTGAGGATTTGAAAAAATAACTATAATTGGACGAGGTTTAGCACTTGAACATTCTCTTTGCTGCCCTAGTCGATGGGCAAGTTCGATTTTAAGTGTCTTGTGTGCTTCAACAAAACCCATTTTCTCTTTTAAAATGTGGTAAATGAGTTCCTCGGTTCTTTCAAATTTCTCTTCAGGCACATTTAGGAATCTCAAAGTAGCTTTGTTAGCCTGGTTGCTTAACTGTCTAATGTAGTCATGGATATCTCGTGTCTCTCGTCTGGATTGCACAAATCCTGAGCGAAGCTGCTCAATTTCACTCTGCACCACCTCCACACTGCTAGAGATCTCATCGATGGAGCTTTTTAAAGCATTAACATGGCCTCTAAGCTCTGAGAGCTCCGACTCAATCTGGCTGATTCCCTGAAGCTCTTTGAAGATCATTTCCATGACATCTTGGGTCTGACTAATGCAGCCTGTGGAGCTGGATCCTGGTTCCAGGGTGGTTGTTTTCTGCTGCCTGCCAGCCCGATCCAGAGACTTGCTCCGAATGCCAAGTGTCTTCCTCCAGGTGCTAGCCTCTGAGGAATCCGAAGAAACACATTCTTGGCTCTTCTTCCATTTCCGAAGCTTTTTCAGAGCACCTAGTCGGAGGGTGTGGAGACTGCTTCGCTCTCCACGTTCCCCCTCTGAGCTGCCATCAGAAGGTGCCAAACTGATCATACTCTTCCTGTTCCGTCTTACTGGCATCGTGTAAGCTTTTTGTTCATCGAATCTATGGACAAGTTTGGCCTCGTTTAAAGAGTCAGTGTAACTACTATCAATGGATAAGACTTCATGAAATTCATTATTGTTCAGTAGGAGAGCATTCTTTTGCAGTCCATTAGCAATTGCTACACGGTAACTGAATGTGGGCGAAAGGGAAGAAGAGTCCTTCCTGCCCTCGTCTTCCTCAATAGATAAATTGCGTGCAGAAGAACATTTAGATATTTTTTTAACTGTGCTTTTCAAAGTGGTGGAAAAAGTCTGATTTCGAGCATGCAGTTCAGGGGATATCTTAGGATCTTTTTTGTTTTCACTACTCTCTTTCTTTTTTGTGGTATTTGCCAGTTTCTTTGTAAACATTCCTTTGCAAATCTTAAAAATGTAAGATGATAGCTTTTTTACATGGGCAGAAACCATGGAGAGCAACAGGTTAATGTGTTTGCATTCCAGTGATGCAAGAACTGCTCTTAACTCCAGCGGGGATCAACAAGCAATAGACCCAAACCGATTTTTTTTCCTAGTCAACCCTGAGGGATAAAAGATGATAAAAGAGAAATATGCCCTTAAAAGCTGCCGTGCCAACCGACAATGCTGTATATATCCTTAGAGCTGAAAAAATCCAAGTGTCTTCTTCATGGATAGTCTTGAGAGTCTGTAAAGAGAAAGGGAAACGTCATTAGGTTACTTTGTGACAAAATGATCATAATACACTGAAAAAGTGAGACAGACTGTAAGCAAACTTGAACAGATTAGTGATGGCTCTAGAACGATATGGAATTTTTTAGCTGGCATTCCATGAGATCCCTTGTACATCTACAAACGTCTCTGACACTGTGTGTGTCTTCTTTATGACAAGTTCATGTCCTGTATTAAATCTGATGGGTTTGGCCTCTTTCAGCAGGACAATGCTCCACCACACACGTCTAGAGACACCAATTTATAGTTAGAGGAACACTCATTTGAGTTTGGGGTTTTGTCATTCACACCTAAATCACCAGATCTCAACGTTATTGAACACACCTGGGATGTCATGCAACACACTGTGGAACACCGAAATTCTACACCTCAGAATACAACAGAATGGTGGAGCGTTGTGCAGGAAGTCTGGGGTTTGTTGCTTACAGAATATTTCTGCAAGCTCCAAGAGTCCATGCCCTGTGGGAATCCTACAAGTATTTGACTGGTGTATCTGTTTCTTTTGTACTGTAGTCTATATTGCTCCTTCAGTGCTTAAAACTACTACACCAAGCTGCACTATTCATTTATCTTCTGTAAAAGCTTTATCCTGGTCAGGGTCTTGGTGGATTCAGAGGATGGGTATGAATCAGGAATACACCCTAGATGCTAAATCAGTCCACTGTATGACACAACACATACATTGCCTAGTAGGGGCCATATGAGTCACCAGTCCACTTACAGGCATGTTTTTGGGAATTGGAAGAAAACTGAAGAACCTCGAACAACCCCATGTAAATGTAAGCAGAACAAACTCATTTACATTACATTATATTTATAGCACCTGGAAGATGCTGTTAAGGTCCAAGCTCCAGGGTGCAGTAGTGGCTGCTTGGTGGTGATGGGATTTGAACTCATAAGTCCATCCCTTTTTAATCACTGAGCTACCATATCCAGGAGAACAGAGCCATACCAATGAGATGACTTAAGACAGTAGCATGACAAGCCCCACCCCCCTCTATTATGTTTTACAACTTGCTCATCTTCCATTCTGCCATCACCACACATCCTTTCCTACATCCCTCCCTCGCTTCCTTCTTCCCTCCTTCACTTACTCCTCTTCCTTCCCATTTTTTCTCTAATCAAGCATCCAGTTTCTACCTTTTATACATTTTTTTCCTGGATGAATTAACTAAAATGTCACGTTTAAGGTCCAAGCATGACTTGATGAGCAAGACAAAGTAAAGGGTAGTAAGAGGTGTGTGGGGCTCGTCATGCTTGCCATGTAATTTTCTTGAGTCACTTTGAAGAGCTTCAGTAACCATTGGAATGGTATTCAGTAAGCACTGGATATGGTAGCTCAGTGATTAAAAGGGATGGTTGTAAGTTCAAATCTCACCATCACCAAGCTGCCACTGCTGCATGGACCTTAACCCTGAAAATCGTTCCGGGTAAGGGCATCTTCCAGGTGGATATGTTCTGCTTATATCCAAATGGCTTCCTATAGGTTCTCCGGTTTTTCCTTAAATTCATTTTTAAACCATTGAACCAAAATTTATAAAATAAATATAAATGTTGTCTTTTGGTCACGATTTTGGTCCTTCCGCTGCTGACACTCCACTGACCGCCATGCAACAATTCCAATGAAAGCCAAGCTCATTAGACCTTCTTCCTTTACTCTTTCTTTTTTCCTCTCTCTCTAAACTAGCCAGAGGCAGAGAAGTGTCAGGCTTTATCCTTGTATCCCGAGTGCATGGGTTTATGCAAGACTTCTGTCACGTGGATAACCCTAAACCCACTCTTTACGAGTCGTATTTTCGCCATGACGATCAAAATAAGGGTTCCAGATTAGAGGGACTAGAGGAAACGAGGAGAGGTAAGAGAAAGAGAAAGACCAGCCCCACCCACCTACTACTACCCTTTACGACTTCTTGCTCATCTTCCATTCTGCCGTCACCCTGAGTACCCCCCCTCCCTCCATCACTCCTGCCCTCCCTCCCTCCTTTACTCACTCCTCTTCCTTCCCATTTCGCCTCCAATCAAGCATCCAATTACTACCTTTTACTTCCTCATCCACTTACATATGAATTAACCAAAACAATCATGGCCGCCCAGGGTGTTGACCAAGCCTGAGCGCTCAGCCGAACGCGTGCTAATTCCTCAGTGTGTGTATAATTCATATCAGCCATGCCGGATGTATATGCAACGCTCCTTTGGGTCAGGAGGATTTCTCCAGTGGAGGATCGCAGCATTTAAATTTGACCCCCTTGACAACACACGGATGGGTATGTGTGTGTGTGTGTGTGTGTGTGTGTGTGTGTGTGTGTGTGTGTGTGATGCATGAAGCCCCATTGATCTGTCTCATGCAACAGTGAGAAATTGCACGCGACAATGCCATGCATGCAACGGATTCGGAATAAACCTCGGTGTCATTCCTGTGCAGCCACACATCCAGCGTGAGGAATTCCAGATGATGTTGAAGCAACAAGAAGACGAGCTGCTCGAATCGAAGGAAGAAAGAGGTAAAGAAAAGGAAGGCATACCTGAGGAGCCGCTTGGAGAAGTGTGGTAAATCCAGCCAGTTTATATTCTTCGAGCTAGCACGCAGGAGGCGCTGCAGGTTATCACGCTAAAGCATGGAGATGACGGTTAGCGGAGCATCCTCAGTATGGACAGATGAGCGAGACTGAGAGAGAGAGGGGGAGAGAGGGAGAGAGAGAGAGAGAGCTCTGCAGCAGCAGCAGCCTCTTCGAACGGATGAAGACAGGGACGCTGTGCTCTCTCGCATCAGCTCCTCGTCCCCCTCTTCTCTCTCTCTCTGTTTTCCATCTCTTCCCTCGTTCAACCTTGAGCTGATGCCTGTGAGTGCAGAAGCATGGCTTTACTCTCCTTCTCTCCTCCTCCTCTCTCTGTCTACCGTTCCTCTCCCGTCACTCTCTTGCTCTCCTGTCCCAGACGAGTGAGGCAGACAGCGTGTCTGGGACAGAGGAAGCCCCCCTGTCTGCCGCTGCGTGTGTGTACGCGTGTGTTCGAGAGAGGCAGAAAGAAAGAGAGTGAGATCCGGGATGAGCTGAAAGCCCTGAGGAATGAGGCAGCTTCACGCTCCGCTCTCATTCAGAGAGACTCACACGTGATGCTGAGAGCGAGCGAGCGAGCGAGAGAGAGAGAGAGAGAGAGAGAGAGAGGAGGGGATGGAGCAATGAAGGGAAGGAGAGGGAGGAGAAAAGATGAAAATGTGTGTGTGAGAGAGAGAGAATGAGAAATGCTGATAATGAACAAGAGAGATGCCTACATTCCCTTATTCTATCTATCTATCTATCTATCTATCTATCTATCTATCTATCTATCTATCTATCTATCTATCCATCCATCCATCCATCCATCCAGGTCTTCTTGCTTCTCTGCTCTCTCTCTTTCTTTCTCTCCTTGACTTTCTCCCCATCTCCCTTTTTATCTACGGAATTTTACTCCCGGCATTATTTCTCCGTCTCTCACTCACTGGCTCTTTGTCATAAAACTGAAACTGTCCTCAGTAGACTAGAACCCACAATACCACTATAATATCTGCCTCGTTTCCCGTCACCTCTCCTTCTCTCGTTCGTCTCAGTGCTTCAGGCTGCAGTTATTCGCTCTCTACAGAAAACCACACCGCTCACATTACCGAGTTATTTAATGTATAAATATATAACACAGACACGCGGCTCTCCACACAGCAGGCTCCTGACTGACCCCCGCTAATAAATAAACCTTCATTACTAGCGTTAGCCTCGGCACACTTTCAGAGAGCAGGGACCCTCGTCCCTGTTATTTTCCTCCAGCTCAAATCGTCAGAGTCAAAACTCGAGGATTCAATCTAAAACCGGTGAGTCTTCAGGAACATGTCTAAAACCTTCCAGAGAACTCAAATACTCCAGACGAGTGAAGAGTTCCTTCTCCTGCCAGGGACGGGGAAAGCTTCCTGTTCTCATAGTTCCTCATAGAAGCTCATATGAACAGTATACATATCTATCTATTATTACTGGGGTAAAATTAATAATTAACTAGCTTTAGTTATGTGCCTATTTAATTAATGAATTATTTATTTATTTAAATATACATGCATTGCAACACTAGATATAACAATATAAATAATTCCATAAACAAATCCTAGTCATTTAATTATTTACATGGCTCCTTGTTTTATCTGGAAACTAGCTAAAAAGTGTAAAGTGCAAAATCTAAAATAACGTGTAATGTAAAATTAAGTGTAAAGTAAAGCATAAAACAATGTGCAAAGTCTCATGTGTAAAATTTAGGTAACATTACATGTGAAGTGCAAAGGTAAGTGCAAAGTGTAAAATAATGTGTAACGTAATGTTAAGTCTAAAATGTAAAGTGCAAATTGTAAAGTTTAAAATAATGTGCATCACGTAATATAATGTCTAAAGTGTAATTGTAAGTGTAAAGTAATGTGTAAAGTGCAAATTGTAAAGTTAAAAGTATAAAGTGTAAAATAAAGTGTAAAGTGCGAAATCTAAAATAATGTATAATGTAAAATTAACATGTAACATTAGGTGTAAAGTGTAACGTTAAGTGTAAAGTGTAACGTTAAGTGTAAAGTGTAAAATACAGTGTATAACAGTGCTAGTTTTCTTAAACATATCTATAAAAATGAATCAACATCTCCCGTATAATCAAACCAGGTGCTTTTCAACTTTACCAAGGACACAGATGTGCTGATTAAACTCCCTGCAGTATCTTTCCCACCGTTCTGTGTGTATAATATGTAAAATATTATATAATATTATAGTGTATCATTATCATTAGTGTTTTAATTGAGATTTGTTTTTAGCCAGAGGGAACTTAAATAATTTTTACTTTTACAACCTCACCAACATAAACGTCTAAGAGTGGACTCAGTGGACACATCGTGTATGTCAGAGACGGTGGGGTGGGAATATACACATCTATAGATGCACAGAAGCAGTGTGAGGTGTGTGTGTGTGTGTGTGTGTGTGTGTGTGTGTGTGTGTGTGTGTATTCCTGCACACAGAAACCTCTGCCGGCTTAATTTAGCCACAGCTCTGCACTCACCACACTCCAGAAACCAAAGATGTGTCATAAAATCCCCAAACAGGCACTAATTGTCCTTCCTTTCAGCTAAATTGCATTTACTTTCCCTTTCAGTGAGGAGGAGAGGAGGAGTGTGTGGAAGCGAGGGGCACAAACAGGCGAGTGTGATGCCTCTCAGATGACTGCATGGCTCGTGTCTGCCCCCTATAGATGAACATCATGTCTCAACTTTTATTTGATAGTAAAGAAGAAAGTCCTGACGTATAAAACGCATCTATCATCGACTGAAATGAGAGAATATAATTAGTGAGCAGATGTTCACGATTTATTTTTAGATTTTATTTTAGTGTTCGCACTGAGAACGATAAGATCATATAGCAGTGGAGTGCGTTAAGACTGAGAACAAACCAACACTGACTAGTGTCTTTTAACGTGATAAACACCCTAAAGAAATAAAAACCAGACTAGCATACTTTATACAGTAATAAACACAATGAAGTGATGAACACAGTAAAATAACAAACACCAACTTGTATATTTTATAAAGTAGTAAATGACTATAAAGTCATAAACATTAATAAATAATAAACACCAACTAATGCAATAATAAAGTAAAAGTAATAAACTGTATAAATTAATTAATACTATAATGTAGTATATAACACTATAAAGTAACAAACACCAACTGACATATCATATAAAGTAACAGACTCCAACTAGTGATAGAGACTATACAAAAAGTAATAAAGATTATAAAATAATGACCAGCTTTAAGTAATAGAAACAGAACTGTGTACTTGTGTAAAAATGAATAAACATTGTCTGGTAAAGTGTACAAACTAACACACTTTACAGAAGTTCAGCTGGAGATACAGTACATTATGAAATATCTTATATATATATAAGGGCTGTCAAACGATTAAAATTTTGAATTGTGATTAATCTCAGAATTTCATATAGTTAATCGCGATTAATCACATTTTTTAATCTATGTAAATGAATAAGGCTTTAAA
>JAOVVF010000032.1:1000124-1010441 GCA_028565595.1 Duopalatinus emarginatus | reverse complement strand
ACAGTGGTTTATTTCTCACGTCTCACATCTCAGTAACAGTAGTTTATTTCTCACATCTCAGTAACAGTGGTTTATTCTCACGTCTCAGTAACAGTGGTTTATTTCTCACATCTCAGTAACAGTGGTTTATTCCTTATGTCTCAGTAACAGTGGTTTATTTCTCACGTCTCACATCTCAGTAACAGTAGTTTATTTCTCACATCTCAGTAACAGTGGTTTATTCCTTATGTCTCAGTAACAGTGGTTTATTTTTCACGTCTCACATCTCAGTAACAGTGGTTTATTCCTCATGTCTCAGTAACAGTGGTTTATTTCTCACGTCTCAGTAAGAGTGGTTTATTTCTCACGTCTCACATCTCAGTAACAGTAGTTTATTTCTCACATCTCAGTAACAGTGGTTTATTCCTCACATCTCAGTAACAGTGGTTTATTCCTCACGTCTCAGTAACAGTGGTTTATTTCTCATGTCTCGTGTCTTATTCCTCATGTGTCTCTGCTCAGTAACTGTGTGTAACTCAGTGATTTGTGATCATGTCTCTGATTGACTCTGTATTTCATTTCGCTCTCTGGAACTGAAACACAACTGGACGAACACAGACATGTTTTTGCTTTTAGGTTTCCCATCTGCATTTCTTTACTTTTTTCTTTCGTTTCCTTTAGATTCTAGTATTATTTGTGGTTCTCCATATATGAATGTGGATTTAAAATCTAATTCTTATTATATCTATAATTATATCATAGCAGTTGTGTTTTACTTGTTCTGGAATGCTGAATTACTACTGGTTCTAAAATTCTACAACTTTTTTTCATGTGCCTCCAGAATTTCCACTGCAACTCTAAAGTGTGAGTCTTGGAATTCTTTCTAAGACTTTTCATATCAGTTCTGGGATGCAGTGGAACACACACTAGGGGCAGTGATCACACTTGCCTGGTGGGGTGGGCAGCCCATATCCACAGTGCGCAAAGCGAACAAGGCTGGTTCCTTTACCACAAGCCTGGCCTGCCACGTTTTAAGTACCAACAAAGTTCCTCCTCTTCGTCCCCTGTGGGACATGGTTTCAGTGAGCTCTCTCCATCACAAGCTGTCCCTGGCACCATGTTGTGCTTCTCCCCAAGACATGTTCATCTTTTGAAGCTCCTGTGCTACACTTCTACACCAGGTGTTTTTGGGTCTCCCAGGGTTTCTTTTTCCAGGTGGTGTCCATCTTAAGACAACTCTTGGGATTCAGTTTTGCTCCGTCCTTAACACATGTCCAAGCCATCTTAAGCATCTTAATGTGATGTCCTTGGTGATGCTTTGTTGCTGGTTTTCTTGTATAGATGTTGGATATTTTATTGAGCCAAAAGATCTGGCAGATTCATCTGAGGCATCTGTTGTGGAAGCCCTCAAGTCTTCTCATATCTGTACTGACAGACTTTACGTTGCTGTTGTACAGGAGCAGTTCTGGAATGATTGGTGTGGGTTTTAGAATTCTCTTCGAGGCTTGAAAATTCTTGATCCTCTTGAATTGACTGTGTGGTTTCAACGTTCCTGCTGTGGCTCTGTGGTTCTGGAGTTCTTTGGGTGGCTCTAGAATTCTCACTGTGGTTCTGGAGTTCTTTGGGTGGCTCTAGAATTCTCACTGTGGTTCTGGTTCTGGTTCTAGACTTTTTAGTGGTTCTGTGACCTTGGTCAGAATAAAGCAGTTACTGATGTCTGTCGCATTATATCCACACTGGCAGATGCAACCAGTGACGTGTATACGTTTGCATAGGCTGCCTGTACCTATTTTTCTGGCATTTCAGTGGACATGTTTCTGTTATTGTCAGATTTGTAACATATACAGTCTAATGTTTTAGTAGTCGTTGGGAAAAAAAGACCCGAATGCTGGAACTGTCATCTGTCATCTGTTAGCTGTTAGCTGTTTGGTTACAGAATGTCAGAAGGAGTCTAGAAAAAAAGCTTTACGCTGTAATTTGGAGATGTTTCGTTTCAGGTCCACTATAATTTCCAGATGTGCCATCGACGGGTTTGGTTTCATCCTGCTGGAAGTCCACTAAGACAGAAGCATTGTGTTTTTTTGTTGTTGTTCTTGTTGTGGTTGTGTTTTTTGGTGCCCGTGCCTAGCCTGGTATTAGGAGCCATTTCGAGCCTGATGCCTCTGACATGTTGATCATACAAGACAGAAAGAAAATTGATTTCTGCGGCAGAAAACACTGTCCAATTTTCCCCCTCCCGATCCTGTAATTTTACGGCCACAACAAAATAAAAGGGTAATTTTTTTTCTCTTGGTGATATAAGGGGAGGAGAAAAAAAACAGCTAGAAAAAGAGAAAGTTTGTTGAAGGACAGCGAGGATGACAGTAATGATGGCGGTGGTGGTGATGATGATGATGATGATGATGAGGGTCTGTGCTGAAAAAAGGCCACTTTGACAGATCGGGTAATGCGTGTGAGACTTTGAAAGGTGACATGGCTAAAGCTTTGGCGAGGACAAAAACAGCGCGCAATTTAGACAGTTTACCGGTCATTGTACAAATCCATGGACGATTGCTAACACTTGTAAAGGGTTTAGTGTCACTCGATAGTGGCCCCTCCTCAGCACTCGCACACAGAGGTGGCCATTTTCTCACAGCGAGAGAAAACCTGTCCATTAACCAAGAAAAGAAAGAACAGACTAAAGACAGAGGGTAGAAATGAGCTGAAACAAGCGACGATGTGGTTCATGCTAACGTGACATTAAATGAAAATATTCAATATGTCAGGGGTGAAACGCATACCAAAAACATTAGGTTTACAATGTTGGTATCGTGAAAATGTGATTCATGTTCCTCTGCTAGAGCTTAATGTTGCCTACTACATATGGGTGTCCAGATGTTGTCGGTTTTCTTCATTTTTTCGTCAAAAGGTATGGTAAAATCCAAAATGGTATTTAAATAGTGCAGATATAAGCCCTTGATGAACAAGCCAGAGGTAACAGCGGCGAGGAAAATCCTCCTGAGATCTAACGAGGAAGAAACCTTTAGAGGAACCAGACTTCTACTGCATTTCAGGTATGTTCAGACTGTAAATAAGAGTCCTGGGATGACCACACAATAGTCATCATGACTACAGCATTAGTTCCTCATTTCTAAACAGTTTTGCAGACGGTTCAGATCTTTGGGATATCTATGTTGGACCATCTACAGAATAGAACAGAACAGAACCTTTATTGTATTTGTGCATACAACGGAATGTAGGGGAACATGAGCCAGAAGCTCCACCCAGTAGTAGAGCTTCAGAATGAACAAAACAGGTTCAGATATCAACCACAGGAACCACAGCAGGAACTCAGAAAGATTCTGAGAGCAAGACAGGACTGAGGACACCCAGTGACATCAAGAGTGATTAGTGGTCAGCACTGTGCAATGGAGAGACCAGCTTGAGAAAGCAATCTACAATCTTCAACCTCAGCACTGTGACTGCAGGGGGTCACTGTCCAGAAAAACACACCATTCTTTAAAGGGTTCTTTGAGAGCATCAATTCCATCCAAGTACCAGATCTAGACGACAACTGCAGGACAGAGCAAAGCTTAACCCTTTTATCCACCCATTATACCTGGGTAAATTCCTGGTAGGTACCAGGGTCAGGAGCTTCTTTGCTTCATTATATAGTATTGGTACAGTCAAGAGGAACACTAGTGAGGACATCTTTGACCAGAGGTGTCGCATCGAGAAAGTGAAGGATATCATTCCAGCCAAGCAGAGGCCACATCTGATAGTCTTTTGGCTTTAGCCAAGATCAGCTAATTAAACAGGTGGAATCAGGTCTGCTTGGTTCGAATATAAAACCTACACCCACACCTGCCCTTTGGATAAGATTAGACACCAGCGCTTTAGATGCTTCTTTAAAGTTTCTTTGAGAGCATCTGGGACCATCTGAGTACCAGACATAGAAGTAGACTGAAAGTGAAAGTGAAGTGATTGACCTAATGTGCTTGAATTTAACTCATCCATGCAGTGATCACACTTGCCTGGTGGGGTGGGCAGCCCATATCCACAGTGCCCAAAGCGAACAAGGCTGGTTCCTTCACCACAAGCAAGGTCATCTGCACAGTCAAGGTCTTCCAATTGAGAAGACATGGTCCATTAGATGTCTTTGGGTTTGTCTGTTGTTGTGTTGGCTGTAATCCAGTCAACTGGAAGTAGGAAGATGATGGGAGAGACGATGCACCCTTGTCTCACTCCAGAACCACTCAGTGAGAGTGTTGCCCATAGGGGGCACTGCACTCAAATTTTTCATAGAAGATTTTTAGGACTGTTATCATCTTACGTGAAATTCCGCAGTGTTCTGTAGTGTTCTGATGGACACTCTCAAAGGCTTTCTTAAAATTAACAACGTTGATGTACAGGGGTGTGTTCCATTCTGAGCACTGCTCTAGGATGTTTCGCAGTGCAAAGATCTGGCCCATACAACCTCCTTTTCTGAAGCCTGCTTGTTCTTGTTTGAACATTCTGTTAAGAAGGTTTCCACAGAACACTTTGCCATAGATGCACAGAAGGCTGGTCACACGCCAGTTGTCACAGTTTTTGGTGTCGCCTTTGTTTAGGGTTTTTGACCATGAGACCTTTAGACCAGTCTCCAGGGACGGTGTCACTGTCCCAGATGTTCCAGATAAAGAAAAAAAACACAAGGGCAAAAATGTAGGCTTCATAAAGCTTAATGGGTCATTACTGAAAATAAATAGGGGTCAGAATGATGGAGGGTCACGGGGTTAGTATGGCATGTGGCTGTGTCGGGGTCATCTGTCTATTAGTGTGATCAATATCAAATAGTTACACCAGTGTTTATGATGATGGAATAAATTAATGTGCACCTAAAATAGCCACCTAATTCAAAACTGAATTCTGTTTTGTAAGACGAGAGTGTGGACAATAAGAGGTAGAGAGGCAGTCGGATGAAGGAAAAAATGAGAGAGAGAGAGAGAGAGTGAGAGAGAGAGAGAGAGAACAAGATTTGGTGAGACAAAGAGCATGGAAGAAATGGAAAATAAGAAGAAAGGATGGAGGAGAAGGAAAGAGAAACATAGAGAAAAAATGAAAGGAAAGGAAATGAGAAGGAGAAAGAAGCAGAGATATTAAGGAAAGGAATAAAGGATGTGGTTCCAGTTGAAAGGAGCGTTTTGCACTCTGGTTAGGATGGAGAGGCCGAATCCAGTGGTGAATTGTGAAGGGTGGAGACACACACAGGGCATCAGGGGGGTCGCGACCTTGAGTATCGATCCGAGCCACCATAATTTCCCGGGCTTGCTGAGACCCAACCCCCTCTTCCCCCAACCCCCTGTCCCGCATCCTCCACCTCCACCTCCACCTCCTCTCTACCTGCAGAAGTACATTAGGACAGAAATCCATAAGGCAGTGCTGTTCATCCAAGCACAGGAAGAAACTGAATTAAACGTTAGAAAACAATCTGGGCACGCTGAGCAGCCGATTCATCACCATCCCTGCGTGTCAGCCGGGTGGGCAGGCCACCGAGCCGGAGATGGACTCGTCCAGGCTCATCTGTCAGGAAGGAGGATCTTAAACACTGATGTGGAATTTTAGCCAAGGTCAGAATGAGTCTCCCATCCGAAATGATTGAGATGGAATAGAAATGAGATGCTGTATCATTATTCTACATGTGGAGAGGGAAAATAACTCCAGTAATCATTAGACAATGTAATGACCAGATGATTTAATGAGATAAATCAATTCTACAACAAACTCTCAGGACCATTTGATTTGATTTTTGTCCTTTTATTTTTACTAAAACGTTTTTTTCTTGTTAAGTTCCGAGTGTCAAATCTGATTCCATCACTGAGCCACTGCCCCAGATCCGGTCCAGTTATTATGTTTCTCAATCTGCATCCGTGACTGTACTTGTGTACCTGGGAAACGTCATCAGTCACAACCCAAGTAATCAACTGCTCCATTTGAAAGTCTGCATCGTGCCAAGTCCAGTTCACGTGCCCGGATCTGTTCTTGCCTCAATGTTATCAAGGATGCATTAGGAGGTGACTTGAGTAGACTTGGGACAGTCAGATTTCCCACAATGCATTTCATACTCATCTCGAGCATGGTGACCGAAACTCTGCTCTGACGTTTCAGAGATGTGCGGCTCCTCTAACTGGACAGCCAGCCTCTATGTCTCACCTGCTGTGACCAAGCAGTCAGTTTACCACACCGAGAACAGCCCTGTCTCGGACAGCATTTTGAAATTTTCCACTGGCATTAATGTGGGGGTGGGGGGCAGCTGTGGGCTCATGGTTAAGGATCCCCACAACTGGCAAGACATGATTGAAGTACCCTTGAGCAAGCAAGGCACTTAACCCAACTGATCCCTGTGCGCCATGAATAGGGCTGCCCACCACTCCGGGCAAGTGTGTTCACTGCCCCCTAGCATGTGTGTGTTACACTGCATGAATGCATTAAATGCAAAGGTCAAATTACTGTGTGTGCAGGTACGGTGTGCACTAAGTGGTTCATTTTCACTTCACTTAAATGAAAGTCTACACATAGTGAAACTTAAACAAGCTTTTAATAAAATAAAGGTGCAGTTGTATGCAAAACATTAAATAGAGGAAGTGGAGAGGAAGTGCTTGCTTTTTTTTTTGAGGTACAACTGAGCCTGTGAAATATACGACCCATCATTTGGAGGCGCATAAATCTAATGAAGAACAGCAGGTCGGTCCTGAACCCTGCGGGAACGTCTGCTGTTGCTGTGATTTGTAAAGCACTGGACACTTATTTCCTTGCGCCAAACACCTCATTAAACTTGACAAAGGGCTTCGGAATCAGGTGCAGGTTTGTGTTTGAGACAGGCTATTAGAGAGAGACCGTCCCCGATTTGCTGCGTCTCTGTGACGTCCCACTGTCACACAGACTGAAAGTTTTGATCGTCACTCTTTTTTTCTTGCCAGTTGGCTCCTCGCTCTTTCCCAGATTGGTCTCATTTTCCAGCGCGTTTAAAGACGGCTGCAATTGGGAACCTGCCGAGATGAGGGCACGAGTCCCTATTGGATGGAATGATTTTCTCTCTCCCTCTCTTTCTCTAACAAGCCTATGAAGAGGACACTAGAAATCATCTCCAGCAATTTTGGTAATGGCTTTTGAGACAGCCGCCTGCATTGTCGTGTAATGATGACAAATGACAGCTTGAAAAGGCTTCGGAGACAAGAGGCTTGAGAAGTAGAGATGTGAACAGAGAGAGAGAGAGAGAGAGAGATAGGGAAAGAGAGACCCTTGCATAAATTGCTGGTGGAGTGTTTTCCCGGTTGATTGTGCGTTTATTAGACTTGTTAGCTCGGGGTAACTTTTTCAGCCACGGAGACCTTTTTTTCCCAGACCCTCGATTGCTCTGTTGCTTCTCTTTTCAACAGGTGAAGCCAAAACTTGCTCAGGTGAAACTAATCGCCTGATGGGTCCATGGGGTTTAACCAACCGTCACAGGCTTTTCACTTACCCAGCGGCGGAGGAGACGGTGCAGGGAGACGGCCTTCAGATGGCTCATTTAAAACAAATCCAAGCGCGTCACGTCGGTACAGAGTCAGTTTAACCGTCCACTTCTCCCAGATGACAGACTGCATCATAGCTATTACGGCCACGGCTGACATTTTCCAAACCGTGACATTTCAATGCAGCGCACGGAGGTCAGGAGCTCTGTCTTCACTAAACGCTCTGCTTTAAGGTTAATTGGCATAAACCTATAGGCAAAGAAATATAGCCCAATGCACTTCAATGGAATTTTAGAGAAATATAAATCCTGGAGAACTTCACATCTAAAGGGCGCTTTGTTCGTCTCTGACTTATTGCTAACCATCTGTAATATTTAAGCTTTAATTTGACACAAACAGCTTGTTGTGTAGCAGTAAATAAGAAACACGGGCAGGCCGAGACGTCATTAAAACCGCAGCGTTTTATCACTCCGTTTGGTCTCGGCTTGAAATCGATGTTTGTAAATGCAGAAAGCTTGTCCCCGGTAGCACAGACGCTGTCCTGAGACTCCCACAGGATTTAGGTGTGACTTTCTCCCCGTGTCTTTGGTGTCGCTTCGTGGTTAAACCCTAAAGCATGAAGCCTGGAGACCAGGGGACGGTGAAAACCTGGTCCAGTGGTCTGTCCGACATCTTGTTTCAACTCAAACAGCCGCATACCTTTAGTCAATCAATACGTGATATTTAAAATGCAGCACCCTCGCTCTCTCTCTCTCTCTCTCTCTCTCTCTGTCTCTCTCTCTCTCTCTCTCTCCGTCTCTCTCGCTTTTGACACGACCAACCCACCAACGTGAGCAGACATGACCCCTCACACACATCAACAGGAAAATCTATGTCATGAAGCATAAAAACCCCTTCAGACTCCACTTCATTATTAATGAAGCCTCTTCTAGGAAGTACTCAAGGCCGTTTCTGGGAGTCACGTCTTTTTGATAAGCGGCAAAGTTTCCGGTAAAATCTCACAGCCTCCCTCTATATCTGTCTGTCTGACTCTCTCTTTCTCTCTCTCCTGGTCTGGCTGTAATGACTGGAAGAGAGATCTGGAAGTGAGGTGAACAGAACAGACCCATGGGAGCGTTTTTCGCTCCAGATCCTGTGTTTGAACGCCTCCATACCACAACATGTGACCCTTTAACTAACGTTAATGGCCGCTCCTCTAATGCCTGTCTTTCCTCCTTTGCCCTCATCAGCCCCCTTTTCCTCTAATCCAGCACTTACTGGAACTTACAGGCCAAATCCCATGACATCGCAGACAGCATTCGCAACATCGCCGGTGCATTTACACAGCCGTCTGAGCAGATTTACCACCGAACACTACCGCTATCACAGCTCCATCACATGAACCAGACAAAAATATCCACAGTCTCTTTATATTCAGGTTTCAGAGCAGAGCTGCTGGATTCTGATTGGTCAGAATAATTTTCTGTAACAGCATTTATCATCTACAGGGATGATTACAGCAAACAGTACACACAGTCAAACTAAAACCTGTGTGTAATCAATAAGGACAAATGTGATGATGTAACATTTGTGAAGGAGTCTCCAGTGTCAGCACATACTGACACTGGCGTTTGTCGCCATGACATTTGTTACCCTGACATTTGCTACCATGACATTTGTTACCATGACATTTGCTACCATGACATTTGTTACCATGACGTTTGTTACCCTGACATTTGTTACCATGCAGTTTGTCACCATGACATTTGTCATCATGTCATTTGTTACCATGAGGTTTGTTACCATGATATTTTATACCATGACATTTGTTACCATGGTGTTTGTTACCATGGCATTTGTTACAATGGTGTTTGTTACATTACATTTGTTACCATGACGTTTGTTATCATGGCGTTTGTCACCATGACATTTGTTACCATGGCAATTGTTACCATGTCATTTGCGACCAATGTCTTTTGTTATCATGATGTTTGTTACCATGGCATTTGTTACCCTGATTTTTGGTACCATGGCCTTTGTTACCATGATGTTTGTTACCCTCACATTTGTTACCATGACGTTTGTTACCATGATGTTTGTTCCATAATGTTTGTTCCATGATGTTTGTTACCTGTCAAGGGCTTGAATATATTAGACAGATAAAGTTGATGTGTTGAAAGCAGGTGAAAATGGGCACATGTAAACGTCTGAGCAATCTTGACGAGGAAGAAACTGTGACGTCTAGACGACTGGGTCAGATCATCTCCAAAACAGCAGGTCTTGTGGGGTGTGTCCCAGTATACAGTGGTTAATACCTACCAAAAGTGGTCAAATTAAGGACAACCAGTGAACCAGTGACAGGGTCATGGAGAACAAGACTTACTGATGTGTGTGGGGAGGTGAAGTCTAGACTATCTGATCCAAGCCTGCAAAAGATCCACAGAAGGATCTGTTGGTAACGTCTTGGCACCACAGATACCTCAGGACACCTTCAGACGTCTTGTGGCCTCCATGTCTGGACGGCTCAGAGCTGTATAGACAGAGACTCAGGCATCAGAACTGTGTGTATTCCATGCCCTGACTTGTGAAAAGCTTGTGTGTATCTCAGGAGGGCTTTTACTGAGGTAGTGAGATTGTGTGTGTGCGTGTGTGTGTGTGTGTGTGAGTGTGTGTGTAAATGGTGGTGATGTCATGGGGTTGTGTGTGAAGTGCAAACGGAAGCGTAATGAGGGGGAATGAGAGATCATGTTTATCACCTTGAGTGATGGTAAACCTGATAAAAGCCGAGTGGTCATCCTTTAAGACGGGTTTCCGTCTCCTCGCGGCTCTCTGGCTAATGTGCACCGCAGGTCTGCTGGAAAGTGCGGAAAAATTTATTAGAATCGCT
>JAOVVF010000032.1:981110-993339 GCA_028565595.1 Duopalatinus emarginatus | reverse complement strand
TCTGGAAACACTGTCAGGAATACTGATGTGTGTGTGTGTGTGAGTGTGTGTGTGTGTGTGTGTGTGTGTGTGTGTGTTCCTATTCCTGTGTGAGTAATAAACACAGTGTGTGTTGTCTTTAGTGATGTGATGACATCACTGTTACTCAATTACGAATCGTTCCACAGCGTGTCACATGACGCCCCAGACGTGTTTGATACCGTTGAGATCAGGTGACTTAGGTGTAAATGACTAATCCCCAAATTTACATGAGTGTTTCTCTAACCATAATCTGGTGCCTCTAGACGTGTGTGGTGGTCCATTGTCCTGTTAGAAGAGGACAAACCCGTCAGAATGAATACAGAATGGAGACACAACACCAGTCACCCGTCCGAGACGTCTGGAGACGTCTACCCGTCTGTACTTCTATTGTAATACACAGACAAACATGGGACAACACGAGACATTAAATGAGATTAAATCAGATCCTGATACATTTACTCCAGTGTCAGTTCATGCTAGAAGACAAAGCCAGACTTCCTGTAGCCTGATGCTAACAGTTGAAACGTAAACAGCCGTCTGTAATGGAGTCAGACGCTGTCTGTTGTTTTCGTCTGTTGTCCGTCCCAGGATCTCTAAAGGCTAGGAATGCTGCAGTTAGCATCTCTCTGTGTGTGTGTGTGTGTGTGTGTGTGTGTGTGTGTGTGTGTGAGAGAGAGAGACAGAGAGAGAGAAAGAGAGAGAGAGAGAGAGAGAGACATCTGGTCGTCCTGGTCGTCCACTTTCTTTGATCGATCCACGTCTGTGTAGCTCATATTAGCACATGGATGTCAGGGGACGTGTGAGGAGCTGGACATGTTTAAGGAACAAATATGTGTCTCCCTTGTGTTCTGTGTTGAAAGAGGATGGTGTGTGTGTTTGTGTGTGTGTGTGTGTGTGTGTGTGTGTGTGTGTGGCTATATTTTAAAATAAAAATCATCACCAGTGGTCCATTCTGTTTTAACATCTAACCTTGACTAACTAACCAACTAGCGTAGCATTTAGCAACCACAACAACGCTAGCCGTGTCCTGATCAAGGGACTGCGTCCTTCTGTGGCTGCCTACCGAGACCTGCAGCACGGCGAGACACGTCTGAGACGTCCCATTTCTAAGACTGCTTTGTACGTGGCATGGCAATGGAACGTTTAGATCCTTTATCGACCAAAATATCCCACTGTGTCACTGTGCAGCCAGTGACGCAAGCAGGAAATCCTGTTTCCGGCAGCTGAAGTGAAAGTGAAAGTGAAAGTAAACTATTTGCCTACTGCGCTTGCACACGGAGGAATGCGACCTCCGCATTTAACTCGTCCGTTCAGTGAAACACACAAACACACACACCAGTGAACACTAGGGGGCAGTGAACACACTTGCCCGGATCGCGGTGGGGGGCAGGGGGGCAGTTGGGTTGCTTGTAAATGACTCTTTCCTCTGAATCGACTCTTTAACTGAATCATTGAAAGTGGAATGATATATACTTATGGAAGTTGAAATGTGGCTCAAAACATCCGAATAGCTCACAATTCGTTATGTTTAGGACAAAATGGCAGTGAGTCAGTTTGGGTTTGGTTCTTTTTTTAGTGAGTCAAATGATCTGAATCAAAACGATTTTTGAAACACTGAGTGACACATCACTGGACCATGTTGACTATATTATTGACGACAAAAATGTAATGTAATGTAAAAGAAAAAGCATTTCTCTGATCCTGTCATGTTTGTTTTTTGGTGTTCTGACATTAGTTCATCATTCACACTGGTAGAAATGACACTGGTGCTGTAAAACTGATTCTTCTACAATCACAAGGTCTCAGTCAGTCATAGAAATGCAATAAACACAATAAAACCAAAATTAAAAGTCTAACAAACTTTTAGTCACGATGTATAACAGCAGCTCAGTTCCACTTCTTATATAATTTCCATTTCTAATGATGAGGTGAATCAAATATAAAAATCTACATGAATCTTCTTCTGGGACCCCCTGAAGAGCTACACGGATCAGCGGCTCAGCTGCAAACAACAGGAAGGTGTTTGAAATTGTTAATCTGAAATTGTATTTGCAGAAGCAGCCCACAGAGCGAGTACAGGGGGGTCGGGCGGAGAGCTCCGAGAGCCCTAAAGACCAGCCGGAGACGCTGGGACCAAACTGAGGACGTTAAACTAGCAGAGCTGAGCAAACGTCTCCGGCGTTGGTCATCAGACACACAGATACACATGGAGAATGGACGATGAAGCAGAAATCCAGGAACTACCGTCTGGGGTGGAGCTGAGTGGTCTAGGTCCAGATCAGACCCACATCAGATCGATTCAGTTCACCTACATTCTTTGTTTAGACCTGTTCATCTAAAGTGGACGTTATTTTGTGTTGTTTCAGTTCCTGAGCATCAAATCAGAGCAAATGAGTCATTTAATACAAAAACTGATTCACTGGTTTAAACTTGAACTTAAATGATTCACTGACTCAAATACGGAGTTGCTGCTCAGTCACGGTTTGAAGGAATCATTTAGTCAAACTATAACCTGGGCCCAGATTAACACCGTCTGAATACTCCACCTCCAATTCATATCTACCCAAATAAGCCACGCCCATTTGTTAACGTTCCTGTCTGATTTTTACAGATAAATGAAGATGATTCACTGGTAATAAATAATAATAATAAAAAAACGAATCCCCCCCTCATGTGTTGATACAGTTTGTGTTTGATTATTGTTCCACGGTGAAGAGAGGAGAATCTCGCTCTCGTTGAGCGTGGAGAAGACGGCGCTCTTCGCAAGCACCCAATCACATGGCCCATTGCCCTCGCGCCACTGTGAAATAGGTGTCCAGAAACGTCTCGTCCAATTGTCCCGCCACGTCATTGGCTGACAGGATCATCCATCACGTCGGCACTTGGGGACGCAGGACACTTCATTTCACCCTCCTTCCCATCACGGATAGTTTAGCGAGCGAGTTTTAGCCGCGACTCAAATGTGACAAACGTGATGAAGCTAATTGGGGTTGGTGAGTTCGATCAGGCGTAACGATCAGGAGGCCCGGCTGAAAAGTTTAGTGGCCACCAGTAAAGTAGATCATTAAAGCATTTCAGAATGGAAACTCTCAGAGCTGGAGAAGGTTAGCGTGGACGTGTCTCAAATAACATTTCAGCGACGCATTTCTCTGGATCTCAGGACAGCTTCAGATCGTTTCTAATAACAGAACTGACGCAGCCCAGAAAAACAAAACGGCACCCGGAAAACGAGCGTTACACTGTCTTTCTCTCCGAGGGGAAGCCTGCTCATCCCAGCTGTATGGATTTTTCCAGGCTGAAGTGCCAAGGGGAAGTGAACGAGGGCTAAATTTAAAGGGCAATAATTGAATTGGGAAAAGGAGCGCAGAAAACATGGATGGGGAGGTTTATCGGAAAAGAGTAACGATTAGGCTGTGAATCGCTGAATCAGTAAAACGTGCTGTAAACAGAAGTCCTGAGCTGGACTGTAACATGATTTAGCTCAGATTTATTTGATGGGACGAGAACACCGAGTGCGGACTCTCGGGTCGTTTAAAAGGATCTGTCTCAATCTGAGACGTGTGTCATTGTTCATGAAAGATGAAGAGCCTCTCGATCGCCCTTGTGCCATTTTAATACAATTATAAACTCACATCTGTTTCACAATGCAGCCTTATATATACTCCATCAGGGACACGAGTCATTTAAGTTCTGTTCAGTGATTCGTTTAGATTTGTTCGTCTAAAGCAGGAGACAGACACCAGGACTAAAAATGAAGTAAAGTGCAAAGTGGCTAAAACAGTTGTTATTTTGTATCATTTTAGTTCCTGTACATCATCAGTTCCATACAGAATCATTAGAGCTTAGTGATTCAATTCAGTTTGACCAAAACGATTCACTGATTCAAGCAATGCTTCACTGAACAAGAAACAAGTGAATGTCAGTCATGTCCGAAATGATTTGCTGACTCGGAAAATGATTCACTGAACAATAAAGGAGTGAATTTCTGCTATTATCAAAATGATCAAACCAGTGATTCACTGAATGAGAAAGGACAGAGTCGGAGTCATGTCTGCTTTGACCAAAAAGATTCATAGATTCAAATGCCGATCTGCAGAACAAAAAATGAATGAATCAAAGTCATGACCGAAATGATTCACTGCATTAATCCTGGATTTAGTAAAGCTAGGACAAGTAAATTAGAGTCATGACCAAAATGATTCACTGAATTAAATATGGAGTTACTGTGTACAAGAGGATTGAATCCCTTTCATGTCTTAAAGGAATCATTTAGTCAAACCTTGATTCACTGATCAAGAAAGTAATGAACCTGAGTTATGACAAAATGATTCATTTAAAGTATTCAAACACTGATTGACTGAACAAGAACGAAGTGAGTGTTGGTTTTAACCAAGGAAGTTCATGAACATGGATTTGCAAAAGCCAGGAGGAGTGAATGTCAGTCATGACCGAAATGATTCACTGTGACTCAGATACGGGCTTATGGTTCAAAAAAGAATTGAATCTCAGTCATGACACTAAAGGAATCAATAAGTCAAACTTTGATTCACTGAACAAGAGCAAAGTGACTCTTTGTTTTAGACAAAAAGATGAATGAGCGAGATGATTCAGTGATTAAACACGAATCGGCTGGAGGAGTGAATCTGAGTCACTTACTCAACAAACATGCGAGAATTGAATCACGAGTCAAAATGAAAGATTCACTTTCGCTTTAAAGACAGGTTTACTGATGCACAGGGAACTTTATTTATTGTGGAACTTTATCATGACTAAAAGATTCAGTAATTCAAATGATTTACTGATCAATATGTCATGACATAAAGATTCAGAACTGAAATATTTATACAGTCTATATAACATTCCTCAGTGTGTGGATCTCTAATGTTTCTACTGTTTTGCTTGCACCACTTGTGCTTCTTTTTGCCCAGGGCTTCGGTGTGGAACATCAATTTTCCCACAGTGGATCAATACAGTGGATCAGGGCAGTTAAACTCCTGGTGTTTTATAATCTAGGATCTATATTTCCATGCGCCGCTCTGACGAGTAACAGGTGAAGATGTTCAGGTGTTTCTCAAGACTTACTGTTAAAGGGTTAAAGTTCACCTCGGGGGGAAACGAACAGAAACACAGTACAGGTTCTCAGATTGGGTGGGTTTATTGTGTGTCTGTGTGTCATAAAGCATTTATTGGATTATTGGACCAACCCTCCGCATTCTGTCCTGATAAATCCACAACAAATCCCTGGACAAACTTTTTAGCTGGTGTTGCTCTGTTTGTGCTACAGCACCACTGATGGTTTACGTTAAGGTATCTGTCCTGAAAAACTGCCCACAGCTCAGTCACAACTCCAGCTCCCAGAATCCTCTGCAGCATAAACACATGGCCACCACAGTGTTCTTTAACTACTGATCACACACACACACACACACACACACACACCTGTTCCCAGTCATCTGCAATCACCACAGCACACAAAAGCAAAAGCACCCCAGGACACTTTGAATACGTCTGAAATGCCACACTCCTGTACTAGTTATTATGTGAATCTAGTATGCGACACGATGTAGTACGTCTGAATGCCTAGTACGTATCAGGTAGTATGTGAAAGGTTCCTGGATGTCCTACCAGGTCAGGAGAAATTTTCTGCTACGCTCTACCAGCACACTATCCGAGCCTGACGTATCCCATAATGCACTGTGAGTGAACTGAGAGCCTGTTTTATCTGTACACCAGACAGAGAGAGTTTATGATGATCAGTGTAGGCGGAGCTGAGGAACATTTTTAATTACAAACCAAATATAAAGTTAATTAAATTGAATCTGTAAATAGTTATTGTGTGGGACTCGAGCGGTGTGACGTCATGGGTCAAAGGTTGTTGGTAAGATGGCGGATCGAGTGTGTCCGAGGTGGTGTGCGTACTACACACTCACATACTAGAATTGTATACTAGATTAGTGGTTAAATAGTACATACTCGCTCCAAGCTAGTAGGTAGTGTTCAGGTGTGTCATTTCAGACGTAGCCTTACTCCTTGTGAAGTATCACTCAGTGTGTTTTTGATTTGATTTGATTTTTTTCTGCCTTGTACTGCTCTCAGTGTTTTGACCTTTAGCTGTTTCTCGATTTGCCTTTTCCTCGTCTTTTCTCCAGTCTGCACCACTGCTGGTTTGACCTTGACCGAAATGTCTTGCCTGATGGTTTTTAATACACTGACCCTTTGTGTCCAGTTCTGCCTCCGGTATTTATTTCTTAACGTACTTACATTTCCACATCAGTTTCACATTCAGTCTTTCCTGAAACATATAAACCATATAAAAGCTCCAGCTGATGGATAAACATTAAGAAGACTGCTGGAGACGCTCTCGAACCTGACCTTACTGATGAGCAGCCTCCTCAGAACATGGCATGCTCCCACCACCATGCTTCACAGGGCTGGTGTTCAACCAAACATAATGCCAATGTGTTTAATTCTGCTCTCATCACACCAGACTTGCTTTAACTTCCACAAGTCTGCAGTAAAATGTTATTCACCCCTTTTTTTCCATCTACAGTTACAGATGACCTGCTTTCAACATCTGATTGTGTGGCTGTATCACCTACAGAGTTATTCTCAGCCACTGTCACATGGGTTCAGACTGATACTAGAAATAAAGAGAATCTTCATTCATTCATTCATAATTAGACAGTTTTATATATCAGCTTTCCATTTATTTTGGAAATCCTTTTGTTCAAAGCATTAATATAAACTTCAGTTTCAGCCCCTGGGACACCTCCAGACGTCTCTGACAGGTGAACACTATGTGTGATGAGTTCCACCAGTTAATGTGCTGTATTCATTCCGATGGGTGACCAGCTGCCCAGACCGGGAATTAAACCCAGGTCTCTCACACAGGAGCCAGTGATGTTACCACTGTACCACACCAGCCACTTGTAGAACATTATTTCTTCTGTTCCTCTCTATATCACTGTGTGGCTAGAACCACAAAGCATCTGTATTCTGTCTGATCTGATTCCTGTGAATAACAACACACCTACACATGTGGATATTTGGAGAAATAAAGCTGCAGATGGACCCAGATATCAACATCATCACAGTCACAGTCATGGGGCAGCTGTGGGCTTGGGGTTAAAGAGCTGGCGTTGTGACCGGAAGGTTCCTGGTTCCATTCCCTTCAGCCAGGATGATTACGACTGAAGTGCCTTTGAGTGAGGCACCAAACCACCACCTGCTCCCTGGTGCACTATGACTAGGGTTGCCCACCTCTATGGGCAGGTGTATTAACTGCCCTCCAGTGTGAGAATGTATGTGTGTGTGTGTGTGTGTGTGTGTGTGTGTGTGTGTGTTTCACTGCATGGACTGTTTAAATGCAGAGGTCTGATTTGTAAGTGTGCAAGCATGGTGGTCAATGAGCGCTCCTCCACCTCCACCTGATGTGTCATTAGTTTTTATTTGATGGAATAAAAAGTCTGATATAAAAGAGGAACTGGGAAATGAAGAAAAAGCAAGCAGAGGAAGCAGAGGAAGAAACTCACGAATAGAATGTAGGTCATTGCGGTGTGTGTGTGTGTGTGTGTGTGTGTGTGTGTGTGTGTGTGTGTGTGTCAGTACAGTGCTCAGTAAAGTGCACAGAGCTGTCAGGGTGATTCAGTGTTCAGTAACCTGTCATTTCTCTCACCTCAGCATCTCGCTAGGTGGAGTCACCGGTTCAGAGCATCACACACACACACACACACACACACACACACACACACACACGTGTCCTGGGTGGACTGTACAGGGTTCACTGCTGACTGAGATGTGATTAGATGATGGTTTTTTCCCAGAAATTCTTCATTTTACAGTTTTCACAGTTGGATTATGTTTTGAAATTGTTTTGATTTTTTTTTTACATTTGTTTTTTTTACATTTTTCGATTCCATGTTCATGAAAAAAAAAAGCCGTGGCCTAGTGTTTAGGAAACCAGTCTCGTGACCTGAAGGTCCTGGGTTCGATCCCCGCACAGGGCAAGACACAACTGAGGTGCCCTTGAGCAAGACATCTAACTCCCCCAACTGCTACCCAGGGGCGCCGTGGTTTGGGGCTGCTACCCCACCCACCCACTCTGGGCAAGTGTGTTCACTGTCCCCTAGTGTTTACTGGTGTGTGTGTGTGTGTGTTTCACTGTACGGATGTGTTAAATGCAGAGGTCACATCCCTCTGTGTGCAAACACAGTGGGCAAATAGTTCACTTTTGTTTGAATTGTTCTGAATTTTTATTTTTTTTCGCAGAAGCTGTTCTTCAGATTCCGAGGTCACAAGTTCCAATTTCCTCAAAAAAGAAAACAAATTGTTTAAGGTTAATATTGTTCCTGACATTTCTGTTATAGTTTTGTTTCATATCTCTCTCACACACACACACACACACACACACACACACACACATATACACACGTCTCAAACTAAATCAGATTCGAGACTAACTAAATATTAATATTATTTTGTTCTACTATTTTCTACTTTCTGTGATATATATATATATATAATGTGCCAGATTAATGTTCAACATTGTAAATATTAAACAGATTTTTATATAAATGTATAACATTTTTATCTATTATCACATTATTACATTATTTATTTGCATTTTATTACTTTTTACATTTTTCCAATTTATTTTTGTGTTGTATTTTTATGTTGAATTTTAACCTAATGTATGTTGTATAATTTTCAGTTATTTTTTTTTATAATTTATAAAAAAAGGGTTTTTCGTTTAACCATAAAGGAGTGCAATTTTTTTGCACATAACAACATATTAATCTTCATGTCAGAAGACTGACACAGTTTTTTTTTGGTTTATTTCTATAAACTGCTCAAACTTGTTGTCTTTCCCAAACAGATCCTGAACCAAAGCATCTGCTGGTTTGCAGCTGAAATGAACCCCGGCGTCTATTTTAAAGGCGTGCGTCAGGATCTGGGTTACGGAGAAAACAGTGGGAAATAAATAAATAAGAATATGAGCCGTGCTCTGTGAAAAGCCTGACGCTCAGACAAAGCAATTCATTAAGTGTGTGTGCTGTCAATAGCCTGTTCATCTGCGCTATCACAATCTCTCTAATGGAATTGGCCAGCGTCAGCTTGCCGCCTGCACGCCTGCATTAACACAATGGAGTGTGCAGATATATTTCCCTCTCTGGCTCCTCGCTCTGTCCCGACACTATAAATTATCAAATCCAGAGCAGTAAAGGTCAGAGCCATGCCACTGTGTGTGTGTGTGTGTGTGTGTGTGTGTGTGTGTGTGTGTGTGTGTGCTAGATTTCATGTTTGGCTCATCGATCTCCTTTAGAGTTTATGAGGACAGAACCTGTTTGTTTAATTGAAACGCTCGCGCTTATTTGTGTGTGTGTGTGTGTGTGTGTGTGTGTGTGAGTGTGTGTGTGTGAGTGTGTGTTGGGGGGGTTTAAACATATAGAGAAATAATTAGCAGACGCTAATAAACACACACTAGGGGGCAGTGAACACACTTGCCCCAAAGCGGTGGGCAGCCCCCAGCCACGGTGCCAGAGGAGCAGTTGATGCCTTGCTCAAGGGTCGATCCAGCGACCCTCCAATCACAAAGCTGGTTCCTTGACCCTGGCATGGCTGCCCCCCAGGGTCATTCTCCCACAATCTGTTACTATAGCAACCATACCAAGTGGCTAAACCCAAGCTGCATCCGAAATCGTGTACTCAAGCCGTACATCCTGAATACAAAGCAGTGTGTACTGTTTTACTGTTAAAGCAGTACGCGATTCCAGTATGTGAGCGAGCAGTATGCACAGCCTCGGACGCACTACATCCGCCATCTTTCCAATGTCATGTGACGCATGAAGTCACAGCACAGCTGTTTTTTTAATCTCCAAATTAACTTTTTTTAACCTTAAAATGTTTTTTTTTTACCTCAGAAGAAACTATTAATAAAGAAATTAAATAAAAATACTTTAATGTTGCTCCTCTTCAGTTTCGAATGTCTGCGCTGCTCAAATTGCATTATAGGACAGAACAGTGTGCTCGGTTCACATACTACAAAATGTCTCCCAATGCATTACATCATCCGGGAACTTTTCGCGCACTGCTTGATGCGTACTGCACATTCGGACACACTCTCGCGTACTGCTTTCCCGTACTCTTCAGTACAGAAGCATGTGATTTCGGACACAGCCCTGCTTTACTGTTGGACGTGACACGCCTGTTCAGAGCCAATCAGAATTCAGAATTCAGTAGCACTGTGGTGTGATAACTGCTAGCTAGTTTTGTCAGAAAAACACTGTGAAACATAAATTTGACCGCGTAGCGTGCTGATGAGTACGGCGTGTTTTGGAGGGAATAGTTTAAGGCAGGGCTGTGAGGAGGTGACAGAATTCCTGGTTGCTAATTCGCTATTCGCTGTTCGCTAGTTAAGAGTAAGCTAGCAGGTGTGCAGGATATCAGGTCTTTAAAAAGCAGCGGTGTCAGATTGTTAGCTTGATAGTTAGTCAGCTAGCTAATGTTTTAACAATGCGTAAGCTTTTTGTGGCAATTCGGCTACCAATTAAATTAAATTAAATTAAATTAAATTAAATTAAATTAAATTAAATTAAATTAAATTAAAGTGTTGAACAACACATGATCAGGTTTTTATATTTATGCTAGTATTACAGCTTGAGATTTATTTTGATAGTAATGTGATTCGTGTGTGAGAGTGCGAGCAAAGACAAGACAGAGGTGCTTTTCTCCATTAAGTAGCACTATGATGAAGTATGAAACCCTGTCCGGATTTATCCTCCATATTTTTCCGTCACTCAGACCTTGGCCCGTGCCGGAGACACCCCCCTCCCCACCACCACCACCACCTCCACCACTACCCCGAACCACGCCAAAAAAAAAATCCCCTAGAAAAGCCCACAGAGCCTCTGAAGTGCTGCTGCTCCATTAGATTACCCTGCAGAGGGGGTGGAGGGCCGGGCGGATGATTAAGTTCCAGTAAACTCGATTGCTGAAGGCTACATGTAAGATAATGGTCTGGTCCTCTGAGGAAGCCAGTTAAAGCTAGCATCAATCTAGCGCTAATCTAAACCTTTGTGTTCGTCCTCGTCCCGCCTGCCCTCCGCGGGTCAGGCGCAATCATACCGGAATTGATCTATCTGGAAAAAAAAGGGCTGGAAATTAGCGCCGGACAGCCTTCATTGAAGGATCCAGGAATTAATAGGATTACCGCATGCTGTTTATGCACAATTATGTGCAATTCATCTCCGATAACACAATCATACACTGTAATGTGATAACGCAAAAGATAGCGTCTGACAAACAAAAGCGGATTTCTTAATTCAGCAGCCTGGTTGAATCTCCGCCACGTCTCAGGAGAGCGGCGGGTCGTGTTTCTGGTCGTGAAGTTACAGTTCACTGAGAAATCACTGTTACATTTTATTTCAATAATAAACTGGGACTAGTGACGCTAACTTAGCTACCTGGAGGCTAATTGTTTTACAATTACGACTTTTTTTTTCAACGCTAAAATCATGTCAATATTTGGATTCGGTGCAAGGATACTGAGATTTTCCAGTAATGATTTCAGTTTAAATGAATGAACTAGCATGAAAATTAGCCTTATTTATTTATTTATTTATTTATTTATCTGCATATAATACAGGCTAGTCTGCTAACTAACTTAGTGCATAAAATTAGCAGAAAAAAATAAATTTTCATGTTTTAATGGTAAGATTTAATGATTTGAAGTATTAATTTTTAATTGTATTACCAAAAATTTGCTTTTTACAAAAATCTTAATTAACTTAAATACCTTAAATACTTAAATAAGTAATTAAATAGAAAACACAGCTAGCTTTATATTCACATGACTAGCCATTCCCGTTAGTGAGAAAAAGCAAAAAAGTCAATACTATTATTACTTATGTTACATGGAGCATATTGATGTATTTGATTATTTAATTATTTTATATGTATGTAACAATGTACACCAGTGAGCTGGATAGATTTCTCATATAGTACGAAGCCATGTAGGAAAATATTAATATATAATAATAATAAAAATTATTATATATGTAATTTCCTGGAAATTTTCATCAAACTGTTTATGCTAGCAAGAAAATCATTTCAGCTTACAACAGAAAATGTATATGAGAAATGTATGAAAATGCACACACATACACCAATTATATATATATATATAAGCAAAAGTATGTTGTGAGAAACA
>JAOVVF010000032.1:890387-901370 GCA_028565595.1 Duopalatinus emarginatus | reverse complement strand
CACTCTAAACACACTATTAATGCCCTATGAACACACTCTAAACACACTATTAATACTCTATAAACACACTATAAACAAACCATAAACACACTATAAATACTCTATAAGCACACTATAAACAGGATATAAAACCACAAAACCAACACAAATGCCCAAGTTGGTTAGTTATATAAATAATCATGTGTTTATTTAATAATATAAACACTGAATATAGAATTATAACTTTATAATAATCTTTCAGAGTCCTGTCTGTTTCCAAGAAGGTCTCAGTAAAGGACCAGATAATAATAATCCAAAATTTTAATATAACATCTCTTAAAGGTTCTTCTGGTCATTTATGGAGATCATGGAGTTAAATTTAACCCACTAAAAAGATGATAGAATTATAATAAAAATGCAGTTTCGTGTGTTGTAATAATAGTGTTGCTATTCTTGTTATTATGTTGTTGTTGTTAGTTGTTATGTTGTTGTTGTTGTTGTTATGTTTTTATTGTCTCCATGTCTTCACACTGACCTCTCTGGACCCTTTAGTTACAGGGAAACACGGTGTTTAAGTCGACATTGCTCAAGACATTATTTATAAACATTTAAATAACCATGTTAAATCATTTTAAACTCATTTTACACTTTTGACTGCGTCCTCGTGCGTTTCAGTTACTGCACGTGCAAAATGCACTGGATTTGTTCCATGTTTTTGCATATTGTTTTTTTATTTCTTTTCTGCGAAGCCCGTGTTAAATATATAATTGTGTGTGTGTGTGTGTGTGTGTGTGTGTGTGTGTGTGTCGAGCTCGCGCCTCGGTTCTGACATCAGCCTCCCCTATAAAAGGCCTCCAGATCTCAGATCGATCATTTCGATTGCAAGCGAAAGCGATTTGCATATTGATCACTCTCTCCCTCTCTCCCTCTCTCTCTCCCTCCTTCTCTTTCTTTTCAGCAGCAGCACGCCGCGGATCCATGTCAGGCGCGCGCCGAGTGAAGCCAACCGAATGCACGCGACAAGACAGACGCGGATGAGACTTGACTTTTCCTTTTTCCCGACTTTCTGGGATGTTTTGAAAAACGCTGGTGTGGTTTTGGTTTCTTCTGTACGGATGTGGAGACTGACGGAAACGCCCATTATATGGAGGAGGGGGAGGAGGAGGTGATGGTGATGGTGGAGATGATGATGGAGGTGGTGGTGAAGGTGGAAACGGATGCGCGCGCGAGGCAGATGCAATGGAAGATAGTGAAGATTTGCATGTTACAAACGTTTGGATTGTGAAATGTCTGACGTGTCTAAATACGACAGATGAGTTTATTACATTGCTGTTATTATTATTATTATTATTATTATTATTATTATTATTATTATTTGTGCACGCGCGTGCAGCATTAATTTCAAGTTTGAAGTTTAAACAAAGATTAAAGAAAATGAAAAAGATCATTCGTAAAAAGCGCAGTGCAGCTCATCCCGGAGGATGGAGGGAGGAGGGGGGGGGGGAGAGCGAGAGAGAGAGAGAGAGAGAGAGAGAGAGAGGAAATGGTGTTTAAATGCTCGCGCTGACATTTCCGAGATTTGCAGTCTTGTGGAATTGAGGGTGAGCAGCTAGAGAAATCATCAGCACGAGACCAAAATATATAAAAAGCTCATCTGCAGATCCATCAGCAAACCAATTTCTTTGTTCGACTAGAAATGATCATTTATAAAACATAAAAGCGCATCAGAAATGATTTATTAATATAAAAGCTCATTAGTGTTTACTTCTTTTACAAAACAAACTGAAGTGTGTTATAAAATCTGTGTTTTATACAAGCCGTATTTCACTACATCAGACTCACAGTCAGTGGCTGTGAAGCAGAGTTCATATCACGGTTTTATATCTATACCGAGATTCATTATAATAAACTCAGGGCCCAGAAACTCCTCCAGAGCAACATTCAGGGATTTATTAACTCAGCACAAACCACAATGTCTAATGTACCGTCTGTCTGATTCCTTAATCTAATCCTGATCACTGTATGTTAGTTTCAGATATTTATTGCTTTTTAACCTGAGCTGAACCTGTAATGTTTAAAACTCCTCATGACCAAAAATACACACATGAGGTTCACCTAGCCATGCAGCATCACGCTTGTGATTACGGGTTCATGTGGAATATCAGGACACTTGCAACCTACAGTGTGGACAAATTTACACTCCTGCTGAGATGTTAGGACAAAAGACACATCTTGGCTTTAATATACGTTTTTATTTTTTTAAAAATGACATCGATATTGAGTGTATGTGTGTGCGTGTGTGCGAGCGCGCGCGTGTGTGTGAGTGTGTGTGTGTGTGTGTGTGTGTGTGTGTGTGCGCGCGTGTGCGTTAGTAGTCAAAACACATTATGATCGTTTGTTTACTATAATATTTTTATTATAAAAAACTCGAAATAATCAAATTAATGCTGTATAAGAGTTTGTTCGGGAGTTTAAAGGGAAGTGGAACACTAAAGATTTGTTTACATACAGAACTGTAATCAGTGTGTTCAGTCTCCGATCGGGATTTCAGCTGTTTTTATAATAAATTTACTACTACTACTACTACTACTACTACTAATAATAATAATAATAATAATAATAATAATAATAATAATCATAATAATCATAATAATAATTTTTATATATGATATAATTGTTAAATGTTGTTAAACAAATATATCAATGTGCAGCCTGTTATATGTTACCTCAGGTGTATATTGATCTCTCTTATTTACAATTAGGCATTCAGGCCAGAACACTGTTTTATATAGAAATGAGAGAAATGAGGGTCAGACCAGTCCTCACTTCACTTTCACCAGAATCCAACATTCACACATCTCACTGTATTTTTTTTCATACTGTTTGCAGTTTACAGTATAAACACAAATAGGTGAATGATGATGATGATGCTGATGATGATGATGATGATGATGATGATGATGATGATGATAAACTCTGTTTAATGTGTTTTTTCTTCCTCAGTCAGTACAGGCCTCTTCACTGCACCACAAAATGGCCGTGTTTCTCCGTTTAAAATCGGATTGTTTTTATACCGGAAGAATTTCTTAAGCGCTCATAATCATCGTTTATAAGAGCTCATGAACTCATATAAAATGTTAATATAGAGTGAGCTATAGGATGATGGACGGAATTACGGCGTGGATGTTTGTATAAAATCTAAAAAGCAGAATTATAACTTTATCTCCATAGTGCAACATTGTGTGTGACTTTGGGTTTTACTGAGTATTAATAATATATTTTACTATACTATTGCTATAATATCTGATGTTACTAAAATATCTATTGATTGTTTTCATTGTAAAAATGCACCAGATGACAGTAATCTGATAATTAACATTAAATTACCGGAAACTGCTGTAAAATAAAACCTTTAACCCCTTTTCACTATCAGACTACATTCATTAATTATATCTTAATTTATACAGTTTATTTTATTAAACCAAACATATCAGAGTTATTCTACGTTGTGATTATATAAGCTGAAGCACGCGTCACTGAGTCTGTTTAACACTGTTTGAGAAGGAAAAACAGACTAAACTTCTTCTGTGTCTTTGTTTGGTTGTGTTTAGTTTTTGAATATTTATGTGTGAATGAGATTCTGTTCAACTCTGTTCAAATTAGAGTCGATCTAAACCTTTACTGATTTAACAGAGTATAAATATTCAGAAGTCTAATGTGCATGAGTTTTATACATGAAGGTAATAAAATACTGCTAGAATAGTATTTTAATACTAAAATAATCATAATAAATGCCATTATTCTCCTATATGAATCAATAATCATCGTGCTGATATTTTTGCTCTGTGATCTACGCTTCACATTGGACCTCAGGTTTAATATTGATGACTGCGGATTTTGCTGAAAAGTCGATCCAGGAGTTTAATCACGTAATAACCATTAATGAATAAAAAACTGTTTTACATCTTTCCAGAAATTTCTATTTACTGTATTTTTTAGATCTCGATCTAATACGACATTTTTAGATTTTAACCCACAGTAGTGACTTTAATTTTCAGTATAACAGTAATCATATTTACTAAAAACGGAGCAGAGATTATAATACACATATATACAGTAAAGTACAATTATATGCAATTATATTGCGTTTATAACATTATTTATTTACATCAAAAAATATAAGATTTGTATATAATATTAGAAGCTGTTATAATTATGAGGTTTTATATATAACCTCTGAACACAAACGATTAAATGGTTTAATACACCCGAAATTACTACTACTACTACTAATAATAATAATAATAATAATAATAATAATAATAATAATAATAATAATATAAAGAAAAATAAATAAATAGATTGATCGATAGATGGGTAAATAAAGAAGAAGGTCAAGCGTATGATTTGGCTTTGTTATTAATATTTATCTTTTCTCACTCTGACTGCAGTGCAATTGTTTAGAAGTGATTGAGAAACTTTCATGTTTATCATTCTATTCATATCCATATACATGTAATCATATTCACAATGAACATGTTTTAGTTAATATTTAGCAGTATAAAATTAGTGAGTATTTTTTGTTTGTTTGTTTGTTTGTTTGTTTTTAAAGTGCTTGACATTTTTAGTTTAGTGATTAGTAAATCATGTTTACCTCTTCATCATGTTGCTTCATTACAAACACGGGCCCTAAATTCTCTCTTCAGAAGTAAAACTGGTGTGTTTTATTTACAAAACTAAGACGTTTGGTAAATATCATTTTTAAACCCGCGGGCTGTGTGTTTCAGCATGTTATTTAGTCTATACAGTTTTTCCGATCTCTGTTTAAAATAAATCGATGTTTGGTAACTTAATTTCATCCTGATCTTCGAAAAGGGGGTTTAAATGAGCAAGACTCATCTTTATACAAACCACGGGTGGGTTTTTTTCCAGAATTCCAGAAATACAGACTGTGGATAAAGTCAAAATCCGACCGGAAATATTTACTTTTTCGTCCATACATTTATTTATTTATTTATTTATTTATTTATTTATTTATTTATTTAAGCATAGTCTTACTGCCCCACCCCTACACACACGCGCGCGCACACACGCACGCATGGTGTGAATGAAAAATATCGACCCCTATGAGAATGGGTACAGATGCCGCCAGAATATTACCACGCTGCCCTTTATTCTTCAGATTAAACCGCAGTGTGCTGATGATTGTGGTGGTGTTTTGTTTTGTTTTGTTTTGGTTTTTTTTCTTAATTTTGTCCTTTGACTTTTGGTGATAATTTCTCCTGACCCGACAATAATGTAAGCTGGAAACCTGGGCTAACAGAAGTCCGATTGTGTTCCTCTGGATGAAAACTCCAGCGTGTGTCCAATCCTCAGGACAATAACAGTAATAACACTGTTAATAAATCTGTTAGTAAATAAACACAGAAAATGTCTATTAAATATTTAATGAATAATTAAACAGCGCCGGTTCGCTCTTTAGATGTCTTATAATGCACTCAGTTAACACTTAAAGCCCCCAAACCCCCTTTACCCCTGCCGCTCGGTGGGCTGATCTGTTACCATGGAAACACGTAATGAAGTTTTCACGCGCCAGTCAGAACGCCCCCGTGACGTCAGCGGGGTTTGTTTGTAAACTGCTTATTTAAATATAGAACTCGGAGCTCTGTAACAATCAATAGGGTACAGGGTCAGCTGTTACCACCGAGCTTCTACAGGCAAACAAACAATAAACAAACAAACAAACAAACAACAAACATTATTTTTAATCACGGAAAATTTATAAGAACATATTCTGATTGTTGAACTGTCAAGTACTTGGACTTGTTTGTTAGTTTGGTTTGTTGTTGTTGTTGATGTTGTTTTGACCCCATGACCCCAATAATATTTCTAACAAACTGTTTTAAGCCACTTTTAGTATTTTTACCTTTAGTATTTCAAGCATACACCTTGCTGTGAATATTATTATTATAATTATATTTGTTTGTTTGTTGACTTTCATAATTATTTATTATTTCAATTTAATTAATAGCTTGATTATGTGTATACCTACAATGTAACTATATCAGCACTTATCCTATCCTCTTTATCCTGAATTATTATAAATCTCTGGATGGTCTCCGGCTGGGCCTTGTGGACCTCTGCATGGGCTTGAAATCCACCATGAGGACCACAGACACTAAGCTGTATAATATTATGTAATATCACACGCGCGTGTGTGTGTGTGTGTGTGTGTGTGTGTGTGTGTGTGTGTGTGTGTGTGTGTGTGTGTGTGTGTGCGGAACTTATCAACCCAGACTCTTGGATGTCCTTCAAATAATCTTACTTTATACCACCAGTTATCTTTTAATGTTCAGGAAACGATTTAGTTTCTTTTATCACTTATGATATAGCAGTGATAAACGATCTGACATCAGTCTATCAGTCTCTCTTCATTCTCTCTCAAAATAATAAGAAAACACTTTCTGTCGTGTAACCATAGAAACTGTGAGGAAGTGTAAACTCCTATGTCCTGAAGACATCAGAAAATGATAATCATTTTATCTCTAACTGATATAAAGTGCTGACACTGGAGACTCCTTCCATAAATTATACATAAACATCACCTCAATATATCAGCAGTTTTATAATCCGTTAATGCGAAGTGTATACCAGACACACACACACACACACACACACACACACACACACACATGTCCCTGTGAAAGATCCATTACTATGTAAACAATAACAAGTTAGAATGAGTGTATTTATATAAACCTGTCACTGACAGAACTGTGATGCAAATATATGTGTGTGTGTGTGTGTGTGTGTGTGTGTGTGTGTTACAGGTGATTAATAAAAGGTGTATCTTTAGTCACATGGCTTGTATAAAATCTAGTGTAAACTAAATGTCTGGATGTATAAATATTTATGTACTAATATTGGTAACAAGTGTTTTATAAATAGTGTGTTAATTTGTCATGTTCTGAATAAATGTGTTCATATTCTCAGAGTTTATGGTTCTTTTCAATTCTACAGTTAATTTCTGAAGATTATAAATGTAGGACGTCTCCACATCACACTGCTCAGGGCACCCTGATCATTACACCCAAACACTGATCAACCATGACATTATGACAGTTCTCAAATTTGATGCATTGAAAGTGGGCAAAATGAGCAATCGTAAGAATCTGAGTGACTTTGACAAGGACCCAATTGTGGTGTCTAGACAACTAGGTCAGAACATCCCAATATACAGTGGTTGGTACCTACCAAAATTGGTCCAAGGAAAGACAACCTGTAAACCAGTGACAGGGTGATGGGAGACAAAGACTCATTAATGTGTGTGAAGGCTAAACCATCTGGTCCAATCTCACAGAAGATCCACAGAAGGATTTGTACTCGCAATGTCTTGGTGCCACAGATACCACAGAACACCTTCAGAGGTTGTGTGGTCCATGGCTCCATGGGTAAGAGCTGTTTTCATTGATGTGTCACCCATTACCCATTAATTACCTTTACCCACATTTTTTACCCACTTCTTCATTAATGCCCCTTCACCTACACCTTGACGCACAGCATTCACACACTCCTTCTCCCATGTTTTCAATTACATCCTTCATCCACACCTTCACCTTCATTCTTCATCCACATTTTCACCCACACCCTTCATCCATGCTTTTGCCTACACTCTTCATCCTCGCCTTAACCACACCTTCACCCTTCAGACATGCCTTCACCTCCACCCTTTACCCATTGCTTTAATCATGCCCACTCACCCGTGCCAACATGTACACCTTATTCTGGCACCCACTTCTGGGTGAATAAAATCTAAACATTTATTTTCCACCAAACGATGGTGTGTGTGTGTGTGTGTGTGTGTGTGTGTGTGTGTGTGTGTGTGTGTGTGTGTGTGTAAAAAGACGCATAGCCAAAAACACACCATTAAATATAATAAAAAACTAAAAATAAAAGTCTTTTTTGTGATGAAGACCAGTGAACATCACTGATGTTTTAAATGTTGATAATAAAATATAATTTCTTTCACAACTCAAATGCCATGTTTCTCTTTGAAAAACAGCGCGCGCTGCACTTTGCCTCCTGAATGGCGTCGGCACAAAGGGCTAAAGCGCGGTGGGCGGGGTCGCGCGAGACGGCGAATGCGCGTGCGCGCTGGCGGGGAACGCAGCAATCAGTCAGTCAGAGGAAAAGAAACAGACGAGGAGCAGCGGCGGCAGCAGCAGCAGGAATGGCCGGACTCACCGAGAGCCCTCAGACCGCCACGGCCCAGCACGCGCTGCTACTGAGACGGGGGCCTTAACATCACAAGCTTTTATTTCATTTATCACTCTTATTTTTATCTCTCTTTTCGCGATTGGATACATTTGATGAACATATTTTGTTAAATTTTTAACCATGCTGGACGCTGGAAAATCTATTTGTTTTTTCTTTTCTTTTTTCTTTAAAAATCAAAACCAAAGACAAAGGAAAATAAACTAAAATCAGCAAAGAGGAAGACCTTTAATATTAGAAATAATAATAATAAAAGTCATTTAATAATATTTTTAAAACATTCATAATAAAAAATAAAAATCAACAGAAGGAGGTTATCACGGGATAAAGAGTTGAAGGAGGAGAAACTTTTACGCACGTGAGGAACTTTTGACTCTTTGGCGAGCAGATAGATGATTTGTCCACGAGCTCTCGCGCACGATGAACGCGCAGCTGTCGATGGAGAGCCTGGGCGATCTGCACGGCGCGAGCCATGAGCCGGCGGTGGCGGTGGCCCACGCGCGCTCCGCGGTGGGCATGGCGTCCATCCTAGAGAGCGGCGACTATCCTGTTCATCCGCACCATCCTCATCCTCATCATCCGCACGCTCATCCGCATCCTCATCAGCACCGCCCCCCGGAGCACGCGGGCCTCGCGGGCCACCTGCACGCGGCGATGAGCGGCGCCATGGCATGCGAGGCGACCACCGGCATGGGCATGAGCGGTACGTACACAACGCTCACGCCGCTGCAGCCTCTACCTCCCATCTCCACCGTGTCCGACAAGTTTCCACATCATCCTCATCCTCACGCTCATCCTCACCAGAGGATCGCGGGAAATGTCAGCGGGAGCTTCACGCTCATGCGGGACGAGCGCGCGCTGGCCTCCGTCAACAACCTCTACGCGCCCTACCACAAGGACGTCGCGAGCATGGGGGCCATCCACGGCTCCCAGCACGCACTGCCCCCGCCTCCGCCACCGCCACCGCCGCCGCCTTACACCCACGAGAAGATGCTCGCGCCCGCTGGGTTCGACTCCCATCACCCCGCCATGCACGCGGGCAGCGTCACCTCGTCCACCTCGTCCTCCTCGTCGTCCTCGTCCTCCTCCCCGGCCACCGGCATGATGGTGCAAATCAACGGCATCCATCACCACCACCACCATCACCATCCCCATCACCCGCACGCACACCTGAGCGCGCAAGGGCACCATCACCACCACCACCACCACGCGCAGGGAGCCCTCGGAGCGGCGCGGGACCGGGATCACGCAGCGCCCGTGGAGGAGGTGAACACCAAGGAGGTGGCGCAGAGGATCACCACGGAGCTGAAGCGCTACAGCATCCCGCAGGCCATCTTCGCTCAGCGCGTGTTGTGCCGCTCGCAGGGAACCCTCTCCGACCTTCTGCGGAACCCAAAACCATGGAGCAAGCTCAAGTCCGGCCGGGAGACCTTCCGTCGCATGTGGAAGTGGCTGCAGGAGCCCGAGTTCCAGAGGATGTCCGCGCTGCGCCTCGCAGGTCAGTCGCTCATGTGGGTCTGTTATTATTATTATTATTATTATTATTATTATTATTATTATTATTATTATTATTATTATATAATCTCCTCTAGCACATTTTCAAAGCATAAACAAACGCAGCGCGTCCTAAAATGATCATGAAATTCAGTAAATCCTCCTCGGTCACTTGTCTGTCATCCCAAAGCTATTCATTTATTAAAAAAAGAACTATTGATTAAATATTAAAGTATTGATTATATTGAACGAGTCTTGACCATTAACCCTCCTAATGTTTGTTTATGACTTACTAAACGTGTAGATACACAGTAGGCATGAATAATAATAATAATAATAATAATAATAATAATAATAATAATAATAATAATAATTCATGTGTTTTGTTATTTTATACAACGCGCCCATTCAGGACATTCAAAAAAGGAAAAGACTGGCAGAATCAATGTGTTTGTTAGGGGTTAAATCGACTCTTAAGATTGGAGAATAAGATCAAAAGGAGGTCCTTGAGATCTTCCTAACACTCAAATCGGGATTTTATATATATATATATATATATATATATATATATATATTTCTTTTTTTCCCTCCAACTCATCAGATAACCTCCACCCTACAGTGAGAAACACGTCTTCCGTTTTTACGACACTTGGTTGTTCTTTTGCGTATTAAGAATCGTTTGGGTATTAAGGCTTTTTGGTTGATCATAAAATCAATCAAAATGATTTGAAGACGGTTTTTTTTTACATCATTTTAAAATTGTCTCGTGCTCTTGTTGTCTCGTGCGCATCTGCACCACTGCTTGGTCCTGGGGTGGTGGTATCAAGAACACCTTTTAAACCCCTCAGAAGGTGCATTATGTATATAGTGTATATTTATAGACTCTGTTTATGGATTATCAAATCATTTTTAAATTTTTTACAACGGTGAATACATACATTTCTAAATAAAATAAATATATTGAAGGTACGCGTGAGAAGAAAGATTCTACTATCTGTTTGTGAGACTGTATATGATATGTTTGTCGGATATCCCAGTGAACCTTTAATAATTATTAATCAGAACACACACACACACACACACACACACACTAGGTGCTGTTAAAAATAATTATATGACATGCAGATGTGTTATGAATTTTAAGAACATTAATTCGAATGTAAACCTGAAATCTCTGAATCTCTCTCTCTCTCTCTCTCTCTCTCTCTCTCTCTCTCTCTCTCTCTCTCTTTCTCT
>JAOVVF010000032.1:870995-888043 GCA_028565595.1 Duopalatinus emarginatus | reverse complement strand
CTCTCTCTCTCTCTCTCTCTCTCTCTCTCTCTCTCTCTCTCTCTCTCTCTCTCTCTCTCTTTCTCTGTGTGTGTGTGCGTGTGTGTGTGTCGTTTATTAACAGTAATCCATGGAGTGGCTGTTTGTTGTGCTCTTTATTTCAACGTAACGCGTGTATTTTTTCTGCGCGCGTAAACGTCTGGATGTGTGTGTGTGTGTGTGTGTGTGTGTGTGTGTGTGTGTGTGTGTGTGATTCCATGTGCATGTGTCCTTTTGCTGTCTGTTAGAAAATTATATATACATCGTTTACACACACCTTACACCTGCGCGCACGTGTTAGTGTAGTCATTATTACTGTGACCTTGATCCATTTATTTGCATTAATCGATAAACTAAGCGCTGAGAATCTCCCGGTGTTTACACTCTCACTCTCACACATCCGACATGTTTTAATCCACTTTATTTCATTTTCTATTGTTTTATTTATGTTTTCTCTGTCTCGTGAGCATTCCAGTGGATGGATTGATAAATAGATAGGTAAATAAATGGATAGGTAGTTTAAGGAATGTAAAAGTGTAAAAATGTATTTTTATATTATTTATGTTTTAATAAATCAGATTTAATAAATAAATAAATTCCGATCCGTGTGTCTGTGATGTAATAAAGGGTCGCTGGATTTATTAAAGCAAAAAAATTACAGCCTTGTTCAGACATTTATTAATTGATTTATTAATTAATTCGTTCGTTCGTTTGTTTGACTGTATGACTGATACAAGTCCCTGTATTTCGGTTTTAAACATGTTTTTATTTGTTTGTTTGTTTAGACCGTGGGATACATAATTTATGACTGATACATAAAGTCCCTTTTCCATTTCCAACATCTGATTATTAATTAGTTATTATTTTAATACATTGATTTCGTAAACTAATTTTAAAGATTTATTATGAGGGTAGATCTATGTTTATGTACTGAAAGTACAAAGATAATTATTGAATTCAGCTGATGATTTGTTGATCTATTTCCGGTTTCTGTAGATCCACTTTCGATTATCTGATTATTGACATTAATTCACTCATTATTCATGATTCGTTTTTGTCTCTCCTTCTTTTCTTTTTTTTCCTTTTAATTCAGTGATAAATTCAGAACAGTTATTTTGGAACATTTTTTTGGACATTAAAATAAAACAGAATTTTTCTCTTTCTGTGAAGGATTTTAATTATAGGGTATGCTGGATAGATAATAAACAAATAAAACACAGAATAAATAAATAAACGAATAAATAATTCAATGAATAAACAAATAAAAAATCATAAATAATTATAACAATAATAATAAGAAGAAGAAACAGATGGAAAGCTAAATTAAGAAATAAGTACATGTATTAATAAATGAATAAATACAAATGCAAATATAATAATAATAATAATAATAATAATAATAATAATAATAATAATAATAATAATAATAATAAAAATATGTGTTGGATTTGGTGGCTAATTTTATCTCTATCTTAAAAAATAGTTTTGTTTATTATTTATTACCTGCTCTCTCTCTCTCTTTATATTTTTATTTCCCACATATGAACACATAGTCTATCAGATCTTTATTACCAGGTTGTGAAATGAACATCTGACATTTTCAAACAAACAAGAAACAGATAAATACATATAAAAACAACTCCATTGATTCTTAATTATTTAATTCATTATTCAATTCACTGTTGGAGTTGATGGATAATTTATCATTTTCTGCTGTGGTAGCTGGACTTTAATATTTCTGTATATCTCCCACACATGAACACACACTCCTTCAGCCCCAGGTTGTGAAATGAGCCTCTGAGGTTTTCTCTGTGAATGATTAGCCAGTGAACAGGACAGTTACAGGACAGGGATGAGTAATGAGCAGGACGTTTAACGCAGTACTATGGAGAAGGGAATGTGGGCTACGTTCCAGAACACACACTGAACTGAGTCCACGGTGTGAAATGACACCAGGACAAGTCCAGGGCTGCTGAGTAGTTTCCTGAAGTAGGGTTTAGTCAGAGGTCTTTCAGGATTCTTGAGCTGTTTGTGATTCACGGGCTGAACTGATTACGTTATCTCTTCACACCAGTTAATATTTGGCCAAAGTGGACACTTTCAGAGCTTCACAATGTTTCCCTCAACTCTCTCTCAGACATCTATAGTACATCTATACATCCTTCTATTCCAGTAACCCATAAACACCACTGAACACTTTATTTAAACGATAATTAATGATACATCACTTGTTCCTTCTCACCTGATAGATGTACTTGACATGACATTCAACTGTCTTTATTTCTCAGACTGTTCTTCAAGGATTTCACTTTTTTATCCTTTTATTATCATTTCAATGGCAGTTTTAGTGTAAAAATACAGTGAGGGAGTTCTTCTTCTTCTTCTTCTTCTTCTTCTTATTATTATTATTATTATTATTATTATTATTATTATTATTATAATAATAATAATAATTATTATTATTATTATTATTATTATTATTTACTGTGGTTTTATAAGTATAATAGATCAATTATTATTTTTTATTACATCATGATACAAATGTGAGACTATGTAAATTAACTATTTAATTATTTAAATAAATAAATAAGATTAATTAGTAAAATCAATTATGCATCAATTATATAACAGACATGTGTGAAATAAATGAATAAATAAATACATAAAGTATCAGTGTATGCAATCTAATTAGTAGTAGTAGTAGCATTGTGCAGGTTCTCAAACTCATGCTTAAATGTTTTGGGTTTTTTTAACTTTGTGAAAATAATAGTAACATTATATTTGGAACAGTAATAATTACTCTTAATATAAATCGGTCTTTAAGATCTAAATATTTACTTTAAATTATCAATATTTGGGTACAAAATATACATAGTTTTTCTTATTTCTCAAAAAGATTAGCATTTTTTATACAAATGTAAAGTCTCTGATTTCTGATAGTTCTGGATATTTATAATAAATGTATACAGATACATTTTTTATGTTTTAGGTAATAATTTAATTCCTGGTGTATGTAATAGCTTTAAGAATGCATTTCATTGACCTGAGGGTGATGCCTGATGTCACACTGCCCCCGTGTGGCCATGTACAGAACACTACTGTTGTGAGGACATAATATAGATATAATATTATAACAGATATAATGGTTAATTTTAACCTGGTTCATCACATTTTATCTTTCAAAACGTTTTATTTAAAAACTTTTTCCCCTTTTTGTTAAAAAACAACAACAAAACCCCCCACTCTTTGCTGGGACCAAGAAAATCTCCCAACAATGTCAGTATTCATATCCTTCTGAGGACTTTAAATATAAAATGTAAATATATAAGAGGATATAAGATATAAAAAACCTGCATCCACACACACAGGAAATGGTTAAAATATCTTGGAATCTATTTCAAAAAGCAGCACTTAAGGTGAGATTAAGTCACTAATGATGACACAGAGAAATTTGACCTCCACAGTTAACCCATCAGAGCAGCTCTTGCCAAGAGCGGTGGGCTGCCCCTGTCCACAGCACCTGGGCAGCAGTTGGGGGTCTGGTGTCTTGATTAATGGCACTTCTGTCTTGTCTTGTCGATAAGAGGATCGAACCAGCAACCTTCTGGACACAACACAAGTTCCCTCACCTCAAGCCACAACTTTCCCAGAAGATAAACACAAATATAAAAATTGAGATATAAATATTATTACGGTTCCTGAATATCTTTATATTTAGCATTGTGCAGTGAATTAATCTATAAACATGAATGAAAGGGCAACACAGAGAGATCAAAGACAGTCATGTGATGTCACTTCCTTCCTCAGAGTCACAGGAGGAGGTGTGGCTTAAAGTATGAAGCTAATTATAAAGTGTTTACAAAGCATAGCGAGTCTGTGATGATTAAGATCTGACCATGTCCTGGATTATCAGATGATCATCTAACTCACGGTTCTGTCTGTGTTTTTTTCAGCATGTAAAAGGAAGGAACAGGAACATGGGAAAAACGAGCGTGGAAGCGTCTCGAAGAAACCGCGCCTGGTTTTCACCGACGTCCAGCGTCGGACTTTACATGCAATATTCAAAGAGAACAAGCGCCCGTCCAAAGAATTACAAATCACCATCTCTCAGCAGCTGGGCCTGGAGCTCACCACCGTCAGCAACTTCTTCATGAACGCTCGCCGGCGGAGTCTGGATAAGTGGCTGGATGATGGAGGCTCCAACTCGTCCTCCAGCACTTGTACCAAAGTGTAACAGCTGCAGACTGAACCCCCCCCCAAAAAAAACCAAACCTTCGGTGGAAAAGCTTTAACCTAAAAAAAACTGGACAGCGTTTTTTTTGCCCTTAAGACTTGTATAATACTGATATTTATAATATCCAAAGAAAAAACAACCAAACAACCAAAGACTTCTTCACCTTCTCCTTCTTCTTCTTCTCCTTCTTCTTCTTCTTCAGCGAGTATTTAAGACTTCATTCGTTTATGTCTGCAAAAAAAGAAGTGTTACTGTTGAATCATTGGTCATGCAAACATCTACACACCTATCACAAGTTCCCCAATCTCACAGCTCTCACTCTCCTTCCTCCTGATTGGACTCATCACTGATTGGATGCCGACTCCGTGTTGGAGTCGTCCTATTGGTTTGTTTTGCATGTTGTGTTTATTTTTGCACCATTTGAGGCGAGTGGCATCTTACTGTGTCCAAATGGAGACGAGCACTAGTGTGATGATAGTGATGATGAGGATAATGATGTCACTCATGTGTTTCAAGCCCCGCCCCCTTTTCACCCATCTTTCTGCCATTCCAAAAAAAAAAAAAACAGTTCCCCATGGTTTAAGAATACAAATCTAAAGCTGTAGCATCTTTACCGCTCCTTTTCCTGGAATGCCATCCATCTTGTAGTGCTTTCTTCCCAACTGTCGGGAAATTAGGATGCGTCTCATTCGTCGTCTGTAACCATTTCACTTTTATGTGTCGCAAATCAATCAAAAAACCGAACCAAAGAAGTGTGTGTTTAAGAGACTGCTCTAAATTTCTACACTCCAATCAAAAAAATATGAGTAGAAACTTAACTCATCCACACTTTGTCCAAAACGCTTTGTGGCGTGATACGTTCAGGGAAAACTTCACTAGCTTTAAAATCCTTCGCTTAATCTATGTTTGAAAAACAAAATATTAAACGCCAGCAGCTAAACACCAAAGATCGACCCTCATCGGGCAGCTTCAGCACCTGTGCTGTAAAAAACCTAATCAACCAATCATGAGCATGTAGCCCGAGAGGGACGTCATTCCATGATGACGATGAATCACGCCGATACGCAGGGACTGACAGCTGACTGTACATAAACACTGGACTGACATGAAGGCTGCCAGGATTTGTCGTGCATTTATTCATCCAAAACAACACAGATAGCATACAGATGCATCTGGCCCTCTTCGGTGCCATCATTCCATGTGGTCCAGATTTGGACCATACCAAATTTGCTATTTAGGGAACGTTTATGTGTATATTTCATTAACAACAATCCAAAAAACAAAACACAGGAACAGCTATAACAGTACAATATAATGACAATCTGGGGCAAAAAAAATGGTGCCTGAATTAATTGCATTATTAATAATTATTCAACAAGTAAATAAAAAGGTGATAAAAAAATCGAGAGGTGCCAATATTTACAGGTTAGCCAAACAATAGAACATTTTGTCTCAACAAACCTATTCAGTAGCAGTTACCTTCACTCTGATATCCATATTTATGATGTTATAATGATCTTGTGCACCAGTAGAAATCAAGTGGGCGGAGCCTGTAATCATTATCATTTAGGCTGTTATTTGTGTTATCATGTAACACTGAGGGATCAGGGACAGTTTCATAGTGAAAATAAACTTGGCCCATTGTTTTGCCCCAGACCCTAAGTGTGTGTATGTGTGTGTTGCTACTCACATTATATCCACCAGGGGGCAGATGGCAGACTCAAACAATTAGCATTAACATCCAGTATAACGTATAACGTCCAGTTACGGTAGCGTCCCTGGTTTAAGTCTGTATGTTTTTGAATAAGCTGAATACGTCTATGCATTCCCCCGTTTAGAAGAAAGCACTACGAGCTTCGCGTTCTTCCTGGAGGAAACGTCTGCATTCGATCCACTCCACCAGTCACCAGGTTACTGGCCTAATTGTTACTGGCCTGGTCACTCGTGGTGTGGTGTGGTTAGTTTTACCAAAACGAATCCCCTGTTTATATATCGGGTAACTATTTCCTAGTGCTCTGTACGAGTAGTTCCACTAGACGACAGGAAGAGGGCGCTCTGCTTTCTCGTGTAGAAAAGACCACAGTATCTTCAGACCTGCTTTTATTTTTTAGTGCAAACCAAAGATGCTACCTCACTCCGTTTTCCATTAGTGATCTGAATCACGTTAATGATACCAAAGAATACCAAAGATCTTTCTTTTTTTACTTTTCTTTACTTTTCCTCTCTTTTGCATGGACTACATGAATGACTTGGTGGATCAAATGGACGGTGTGATGATCGCCCTGCCTCCTTTCTTTTTCTTTCCTTCCCTTTCCTTTCCCTCTCTCTCTCTCTCTCTCTCTCTCTCCCTCTCCTGTCTTTCCTTCACTCTGCGTGCTCTCTTTTTCATCTGTGCTCGTGCGACTTTGATATGAAAAAAATTCACAGGACGAGTGCCTTGCTTGAACCAAAGTGTTAAACCGCCGTTAACCTCTCTCTATCTCTCTCTCTCTCTCTCTATTTCTTCTACCTATCTCTCACTCCCAGTCCCTCTCTCTCTCTCTCTCTCTCGCTTTGTACTCTTAAAATACCTCAGCCTCTAGAAAGGCGACTGATGAAGATGAACAGAATCTCTCTCTCTTTCTCTCTCAATCTCTCTCTCTCTCTCTCACTGTGGTGCTTTTCACCAGTGCAGCCATGCACCAAAAAACATCCCTCCTCCCTTCTCTCCAACTCTTTTGCTGATAAACCAAAGCTCCTCCTCTTCTCCCTATTTAGCCTTTCCCTATCACTAATCGACCACTAGCCCCACCCCCTTTTGTGCTGGTAGGCGTGTCCACCGTACCGGGCCGTGTACGTGTTTTTACCAAATGTCTCAGAATACCTCATACTTATAAAAGTTGTGTTGTATAGAGAGTTTATGTGTTTGAGGCAGAAACTCGTTTATTTTGCGATCTTGTTCGTGTCGATTCGTAAAAAAAAAAATACTTTATTTATTTTTGACGTTCGGCTTTAATAAGTGCTGTGTTCTTTCGCTCACTGACGGCAAGCTTCAGAACTTGCAAGAAGGAAAAGAGAAAGGTATTTTTTGATTAAAGTTGTGTTATGCTATGTGCGATACGGTTACGATATCGATATCGGTGATGATGATGATGATGATGATGATAACGTAGGCTATTGTTTTTACAGGGTAAAATAACCAACTGCTGTGACGCCGTATTTATGTGTTTCGATATTTTCCTCTTCTCTCAGTTGTGTGATTTGGTTTCGTTTAATTTTGTATCACTTTGAGTCTGTTTTAATTTATGTATTTGTAGAAAATATAGATTTGTACATAGTCGGGTTTTTGGAAAAAAAAAAGAAAACAAACAAAACAGAAGCAGAAATGGGAAACGTTCGGTTTTTAGGTTCTGGCCTTGTGAGGGAAGTGTGGACACGGCACAGGCGTGCGATATTTCCTGTCTGTCTCGGCTGGCACACGGTTCTGCAATCAAAACACTGCCAGTAACACATCTCCCTCAGACACACACATATACAGGACACACCCTGGGACAGTCACTGAATCCACACAATCTGTTTGTTTTGTTTTTTATCCACGCTGCACATCTGGAAGATTTACATCTCAAACTCAATATAAAAAAGCACTGGCCTTTTTACTGTGTGTGTATAGATATGTGTGTGTGTGTGTGTGTGTGTGTGTGTGTGTGCACGTTCGTGTAGAAATGATGGTGGGAACGTACAATCTAAGGCACATAGGGGCGGAGCCTAGACAACAAAGCAGGGATTTGATTGACAGTTTCATCCAGTTTTCCGTTCTGACCACAATGTAAAGTAGATCTAGTATTAAAACATCATCACAGTCAGACAGGAATAATCTTAAAGGTGCAGTTTGTAAGTTTTAGTGCCCGCCCCAGGCAGTCATGGGAAGGACAATTACCGTGACAAAATTCGATTAACAACGGTTTGAGGTACATATGCATATTGAGTTGCCTTTTGGAATAAAAGGGAAAGCGATTCTGTTCCAGCTTGGCGGAGGAAGGGGGAGGGGGGGCTAATTTCAGGACCAGAAATATGTTAGCAAAAGCCTGTAACAAAAAAAACTAGCCAGATCCACTGTGTACTGCAATAGTGTGATATAGGATTGAGATGCTTTGACGTTATACAATGATTAGAATTTTGTTTAAAATAACAAACTGCACTTAAAAACCAGACAACAATTTTAGATGTCGTTTAACGCAAAAATCCACAAGTCCAGGAACCTGCGTTTCCTCTTGTGATGTTATTACACAGTAACAAATTCCCATCAGAAATCAATGTTTTATGTGTATTGATGTTCATAGATGAATGTGTTACATGCGGAATTTGTTTGCAACTATTTAGCTTCACCCCCTCTCACCTACCTACAGTGATACACGTAGCCCCGCCTCCTCTCACCTGCCTGTGGTAAAACACTTAGCCCCGCCCCGTCTCGTCTCGTCTGTCCGTAGCCCAACCCATTCTTATCTACCTGTAGCGATACACTTAGCCCAAAGCGATTCACACCTAAATGTAGCATGAAAGTTGTGAACTCACTGGTTTAATGCCATGCAAATGAACTGTAAACCACACCCCCTTGAGGCCACAGTGACCAAACAGAACTGTACACAACGGGTTTATTGTATCTGTTCTTATAATTACGCTTCAAGGCAGCAGCATTCTTGGTTTTGTCACATGTTGTACAATCACCATCGCTCACACACACACACACACACACGAACACTGCGATATCTTGATGTAGCTGCACACTGAATACCTGGAACGACATGAACAATGTTATACTCTGGCAAGACTCCTGATCAGCACGACGAGACGTGGATATTATGATATTAAATGCCGTGTCACATGTAGAAACGTCACCATGTCTGCATCTTCTCTAGGGTGAACTGTGTGTGTGTGTGTGTGTGTGTGTGTGTGTGTGTGTGTAGCGAGACAACGAGATAACGTCGACCTAATACACATAAATATCACGCCATATCAACACGCCTGACTATCGTGAGGTCTCATTGTCCATGAAGGTGTTGAGATCTGACTGTACTTGAATGTGACAATAACGTTCGTACGCCACCTAAAGGATGATATCGGTATCACGATATGAACATCGAACTGTCTGTGTCTGTGTTTGTGTGAGTGAGTATCGTGATATGTCTGTGTATTAGGATATCTGATCATATGTCCAACTGTTGGGGAGCATCGCAAAATCTCAGCGTGCGTGTGTGATGCTGTTATCAGTTGATTGTTGCGATGCCATGTTCACGCATGCCGCGTTTGTGGATATATCTGGATAACTTGTTGTTTGTACATATATCATGGTAAGACTTTCACGAATATCGTGATATCTGGTCATGTGTGAATATCGGGGTCACTCTGATTATGTTTTCGCCCCCTGTCCCAGTTGGTTGTCGCGGAAAAGGAGTTCCTGTTTGATACGAAGGCCCGGCTCTGTGTGTGCCCTACAATATTTCGAGCGCCTATGACAATCATCTGGAAAAGACACAAAAAAATCATGATTTCATTTCCTTCCTTTCTGTTTTTCAGTCCAAACATGGATGCCTTTTTCTTCTTCTTCTTCTTCTTCTTCTTCTTCTTCTTCGTTTTCTTCTTCGAGCGATGATCATATTTAGAGAAATGCGTGCTTTTTCGCTTTCCCCGAAGCAGTGGCTCGAACTGCAGTGTTCTGGTTTACTAGCTGAGCACTTGTGTCATTTTATTTGTCGGGTTTTTTTTGTTTGGTCGCTTTTGTCTAAGCTTCATCCTCTGTGCTTTTTATCTATTCTGTGTCTGGTAAAGAAAAAAACGGGAGCGACACACTAGGCGTCCTTCTCCGGTTGTGTTTCTGTAACGCCTCACGGGTTTGCGTTAATTAACAACGTGCTTTTTCTTTTATGTCTGACTTTGCGCTCTCTCTTTCTCTCTACCTTCTTTCTTTCTTTCTTTTCCTCTGCCGTGCAATATCATCTACTGTGTTTGCTAAGCAAGAAAAAAAAGAGAAAAAAACAGAAGCAAGTGATGATGTCATCATGCTTTTTTTCAGTGTTGAAATGTTTCAGCATTTCTGTAGTCACAAAAAATGTAGAAAATAAAAACAGTTGGGTTTTCCAGCACCGCAAGACCAGAGTCGCTTTTATTCTGTCTGTCTTCATTATTAAACATATTCACTATTCTTCTGATCCAATCAGCCATAACATTAACACCACATCACAGTCTAAACAGCTCTGCCCTGTCAGGCATGGACTCCACAAGACCTCTCAAGGTGGTCTCTGGTATCTGGAGCCAAAATAGCACCAACAGATTGTTCTGTGGATATTCTGTGTGATCAGACCAGACCAGACTTATAGTCCCCCGCACACACACACACACACACACACACACACACACACTGTCGTCCTTCCGTTGTCTAGACATCAGAATTAGGTTCTGGTCAAAGTCACCCAAATTCTTACACTTCACTTACACTCTCCAACTGTTCACTTGGTGTCTGATATATTCCAGCTGTTTGACAGGTGCCACTGTAATAAGACAATCAATGTTAATGACTTCACCTCTCAGTGGTTTTATGTTATAGCTGATCAGTCTGTATATAAATGTTTACTGCCTCCACACTGAAAAACACAAAACACTACCAAAGTGGTATGATGAATGTGCAGCAGCTTGCATAAGTATTCACCCCTTTAACCCCTTTAAGTCAGATAAATAGCTAAATGACGTCAACCTGTATGGAATTGAAGAGGCACATGATCTATAAATACACATCTTCCTGGAAGAGTTTGTTAGAGGACATTTACATTCACATTGATGCCCTTTGGCAGACACTGTTATCCAGAGTGACTTACAAAAGTGCATTATAGTCTCAATCACTAATTACATCCTGATACAGGTTCAGTAGGTCACAGACTAAGAATACCATCAGTCTAGACTCTGCTCGAAGGAAACAAAAGTAGGAAAAAGTGCTTCAGAGTGCTCATTCAAAGACTTCTGGAAGAAGAAGGTTTTTAATTTATTCCACCACAGAGATACCAGATGCAGAGAAGAGTTTTGGTGCATTTCTTCATTGGACATGTACCTAATTAATATCTAAATAAACAGCATTATGTAGAGCAAGGAGTAGATCAAAGTATGTAGATCCAAAATGTCTGGGACAAAATTGTCAGTCAGTGTTCAGTTAAAAAATGCCCCAAATTTTAAACATCTGGTGTAGTGACAACTGTGATTCCACCTATACGACGTTGTCTACCAAAGGGCTATAAAGGGTCTGGAGAGATACAGAGGCCAGAGAGGAGACACTAGTTACAGGATAACTCTGGCTAAATCTGAGTGAGTTGTATGAAATCCTATTTAGAGTTTTCCAAAAGGTATGTTGTGGACACAGCAAACATCTGGAAAAAACTTCTCTCACTGACCAGAATCCCAACACCGGAAGTCACCATGAAAGTGAAGTGAAAGTGAACCATTTGCCTACTGTGCTCACATTCCTCACAAAGGAACAGTCAGTGACACACTTGCCCGGAGCGGAGTAGGGGGGCAGCCCCAAACCATGTTGCCCAGGGAGCTTAATTGGGTTGGGGGGGAGACACCTCAGTCATGTCTTGCCCTGTGAGGGGATCAAACCCAGAACCTTCTGGTCACATGACTGGATCCCTAACCAATAGGCCAACAGAAATACTGGGCTATCCCAGAAGATAATCTTGAGGCTGGGGCAGAGCTTCATCTACATATACTGCCAAGACCATATGGCATTGTGAAGGTCTCCGATATGATGTGTCTGATAAAATGGGAAATAAATTATCCACCTGATCCACTTGTGAAAATAAGAAATGCGTAAAAATATATAACTGAGCTGAGTGTTGGTATTTTGTCATACTTTGGGGAAGACATTTTAAAGACATGGTAGGATTTGGAGTGTTTTTTTTTTAATAATGGCCACTAGAGGGCGTCTGGTGAATAAATCACTATCATACTGATACACAAATACACAAGTAACTTCCATGTCTGAATATAAAAAGGTGTCATCAATGTTACAGAAAATAGATTATAATTATTAATTGAAAGCCTTGTCATTTTCTAAATCTATGCACACCTAGTCCTGTACGGATTATTATGCACAATTTGGTAATTTTCCTGATATAACACACCTAATGTAACTCACCAGCCAATAACCTCGTTTCTAAAAATAAGTAAATCAACTCAAATCATTATTTCTGGCTACTTAAATTAAATACGAGTCTAACAGGCCGGTTTATACAATACATTTTACATTGTAGTTATCAGAAATGGCCACTAGATGGGAGTAGTGTAACGCTTAATTATTAATAGGGCCAGTAAATCTATAAACATTTTCTTCTAAAATTTGTTTTGAATAAAATATAAAATATTTATTTAGGATTACAGTTTCCTTACCCAGGAAAATGATACGTCCTCTTTTTAAATTCTTTTTTAAGAAATGTATAAAATGTTAATACCAATAATCATTTTATAATTATTATGCTTCTAGGATGTAGAATTAAACATGGACGGAAGTGACGTGACCCCACCAATATCCATCGGTTATTGAATTGTTCCCACTAATAATTTGATCCCCCCAACAACAAAATACCCCGATCTGTCAACATCTCATTCACCCAGAGGTACAGAAAGGGTTAAATCCTGTCCTCTACTTGAGTCCCACCTCCCTGTAACACACATGTCCGGTGTGTGGTTGTCTTTCCCTGTGGTCACGTGACACTCTGTAGCTAGGTTTGGTTGTTAGCAGCCAAAACTGGAAGGAAAACTTCCCAGTCATATGAGAGACCGGATGGATTAGATTTACATGGGGTCCTGGTGTAATTCTGTCTTTTACGTGGGGGTCCTCTGTGATTTTATTCCCGTCACGACCATGTCTGTGTTTCTCTCAGATGTCCTCAGAGAAAATGACAGACAGATTTACCTCCTGTTCTCAGATGAACTCTGAGCGGTCATCTGATCATTTTAGTCCGGTCCACATCTCTGAGTTTGTACACACAGACGCAGCCTCGAGTTTAATAAAACAGATTTTTGGCACTTGCTCCACACCGTAGTTAGACACTGAGCGTGCGTTTCCATAGAGATAGCGATATCATGTGACCAATCATGTGATCACAGATTTCATCACGGAGCAAAGGAAAAACAAACAAACAAACAAAAAACACCGCTGTCAAGTGTCCCCACCAATGTCAAGACACATAATCTACGCCTCTGCTTTGTTTTCCTTCTTTCACTTACCATGGACGAAATGATTAAGACTACACAGTAGAAATGTAAATGACCGAATATAATTACTACAAGAAGTAATGAATTATTCATTATATATATGCTGTATAAGCTATACATTAACTATTTTAAGGTTAATTTATTTTTTTCTAAACTATTTTTTATATTAAAGAAATGTATTCATGATTAAAATGTAATTATATTCAGGTAAGTAGCAATATTTTTAGTAACAACTCTTTTTTTTTTTTTTTTTTGCAAAATTAGACTTTTTGCCTAAATCATCTCCTCATGATGCTGGCCACCTGTGATAAAATCAACTACACCCTCAGTTGATCAGACCATTAGTTCTACCCCTTTATTATGATGGCCTAGGTCAAATTAATGCAATAATGGAACTGGTTGTATTACATCAAGGAGGATACCGGGCGTCTGGTGAAAATGTAGAAGAAATATTCAATACAAATGATTAGTATAGAAATGTTTAGTATGTAGAAATGTATAAATATCAGAGAAATCACACAGACCTGGTGATTTTTCTTTCTATAGAATTAATATGAATCTGATAACTTTTCTACATAAGTGCAGTTCAGATTGAGGTGTAATTCTTAAAAAGCAACACTAGGTGGCAGAAAAGTCCAGATATTTAAAGAAGCGTCACCTGATTTACCTCGGTACATGGCACAACAATTATTTGGATTTTGTTATTGTTGTTGTCATTATTTTTTGTTATTCTTGTAACATATTCTTGTTGTTGTCAGAAGAAGAAACCTGTGGGTATTTAAGTTAACTTTATCACAAGAAAGCAGCTCCAACAAACTAAAGCTGCAGCAAACCTCCAGGGCACAGTGACCCGCTGACTGCTCTACCAGGTTTGACCAGGAGATGTCGCCAATGGGCAGCATGTTGAAAAGCTTCGCATGGTCCTAACGAACCCTTTAGTAATTAAAACTAATAAACAGAATCGCGCCATTGCTCCACAGCGCTGTGTTCTGCCACCACTACTTAGCTCATGAGCTGCTGTGAAATATTTGGGCTTGTTTTTGGGATACCTCTGCGGAGCAGGAAGCGGAACCGGAAGTGCCGACAGGAGAGGCGGGGTCTGGTGTTGGGGTCACGTGACCTGACGTCCAGGCTCTTAATGTTTTGACAAGCAGTCCCGAGAAGCAGAGGGTCGGGGAGCTTGAGTCAGCTGATCGTCCATGACTGTTGTGATGATGGTGGTGGTGGTGGTTATGACATTACATGGGGCTGGTGTAGAGGACCTACAAACACGGCTTCCGGTTTAGTTGGTATGCTTCCTGTGGGTTTAGTCATCTGGTTGGAGACTAGTTGGGTTGTTTAACTTAGTTAACTCAGTTGTGCTTTGAACAGGAAGGTGGAGTTTGGGACAGCTGGCATGGCCGGAATGGATTCCTGATGGACTTTTAGAGTCCCAGTGAAGACATTCAAGGCTGTGCTGCAGCTGTGTGTGTGTGTGTGTGTGTGTCAGAGTGTAAGGGGTGTCAGGGTGTCATGGAGGTTTGTGATGCTCCATAACGTGTGTGTGTGTGAGAGAGAGAGAGAGAGAGAGAGAGAGTGTGTATATATTTGGTCAGGTCCTAGTCTCAGTGCTTTACCCATGGTTTAAGTGGTCTTGGTAGGGCATTGACATGAAGAGATGGACACACACTTAATATATATATATATATATACATACACACACACACACACACTGCAGCTGTGAGCAAGGTGACTTATAATAATCCTGATCAGTGAGACTGAATTGCGCGACTGTAGATGAGATATTGGTGCCGTGGAGCTGCTGATGGTGTGTGAATGCACGGGCTTTCGAAGGAGATACTTCGAGAGGTGTGATCGAGCCAACGAGTGAAGAGGTGCAGACGGAGCCGAGGCGAGCTGGAGGACGACACGGAGGCAAGCATGAAGCCCGAGCGAGGTAAACAGCATGATGGACATGGACAACACACTAATGTGTGTGTGTGTGTGTGTGTGTTTGGGATTGGGGGGGGGGGGGTTGTCATGGGGTGTGATAAGATTTGTCCTTATCTCGGATTTGGTGTGTAAATGCCATCAGTGTGATCAAAAGGACATGATGAAGGTGTGTGTGTGTGTGTGTGTGTGTGTGTTGTCAGGTGATAAGCATGTTTTCGTGGACGGACTAAATTGTGTGTGTGAGTGTGTGTAAATGTTTAGGAGTGTGTGTATGTGTGGGTATTTGTGTTTATTTTAAACAGAGAAAACAAAGCGTCCTGAAGGATGTTGTTTTTGGCGCCCCCTAGCTGCGAATAATATACAAATATGTGTTGCATTGTTTATGTTTTACACAAACACGTGGACGTCATGACAAGTGTGTGTGTGTGTGTGTGTGTTGTTGTCATTAACCTCAGAGCGAATAAAGCCTACTTGTGTAGTAATGCTCATCCATGTGACGTCACAACTCACTCTCTCAAAGGCAGGGTTGCCAGGTATGTACCACAAAACTACTGTGCCTGCAGGGGATTGTGACCTCCGCGTTTAACCCATCAGCGCAGTGAAACACGCACACACCAGTGAACACTAGGGGGTAGTTAACACACTTGCCTGGAGTGGGGAAGGGGAGGGGGGGCACGGTGCCCAGGGAGCAATCGGGGAGTTGGGTATCTTGCTCAAGGGCACCTCAGTCATGTCTTGCCCTGTGTGGGACTTTCTGGTCATGAGACCGGTTTCCTAACCACTGGGCTATAATATAAATATTTATATTTATAACTAGTGTTTTTACATCAGTATTTAATATTCCCCTCATACGTATCAAACCTGTTTGGTTCGACACCTGTGAAGTTTGATGAGCGTTGCGGAAATATTGAATAACGTTAAACGTTGTGTGTGTCATGAACATGAAACCAACATTTAACAGGTTGGACATGTACAAGCCAGGTTGTTGTTTAGATGACTTTAGAGGATTAGCAGTTGGTGTTAACTCTGTCGAGAGTTACAAAGAAAGAATGACGCTGATCTGGTTGGTTAAGTGATTTCTGAAGATCTTTTCACTAGTTTAATAATGGGATCTTGGACACCAGTCAGCATTAGTGATATGTCACAGAAACTAAAATAACTTCCTCCCTGATTACTCAGTCTCTTTGTAACTCTTGTATACGGACAATTTTATAGAACAGGAACTGCATTAGTGGTGTGTCTGGACTGTGACTAATGTAGAGCTACAGTTGTGGTTAAGAAGTTACGCAGATCAGACTACAGCCCAATTATAGGCCAATTTAGGGGCAATGTTGTAAAATTTTCAGCGTCTGGAACAAGATAGTTGGTGTAGTATGACATCAAAGAATGTGGTGTCTAGGACCTCTCACAATATCATGACGAAAAGTCTAGCATGTCAGAATGCACTATAGCACTATTATCCCCTAACCTGGCAGACTGAACATGGTGAAAAATATTGTGTAGTCTGGTCCCAGCATTAATGTTTGACGTTGGTGCTGTCAGAGTAGCTAAACTCAAATACTTTTGTACATATAGTGTATAAAATTAAGCACCTAGTGAACACCAGGAGAATGAGTGCATTGTG
>JAOVVF010000032.1:851309-863429 GCA_028565595.1 Duopalatinus emarginatus | reverse complement strand
ACACACACACACACAGGAGTCGTAATCCACTGATCTTGTGCAAGTGAAAAAGGACACTGTTGGAGTCTCACACACACACACACACACACACACACACACACACACACACACACACACACACACACATAGACATCCTAATCAGCTGATCGTGTGCAGTGGAAAAAGGACAGTATTACACACACACACACACACACACACACACACACACACCTGTCCTTAAGAGGAGCTGAAATGAAGTGGTGGCTCATGACTTGTTGACCCACTGAGACATTCTTGACCCACAGACTAAAGCTGACGCATGTTTGGGGGGGAAGTGTGTTAAGTGTGTGTGACATGTTAAAAGTGAGTGTGTAGAAGATGAGTAGAGTTAAATAGAGGTGCACAGAATATGAATAGAGTAGAAAATTGATACATTTTGACAGAGTAGTATAGAACATGAATAGAATATAGCAGAAGATGAGTAGAGTTAAGTAGAGCAGTATAGAACATGCATAGAATTAAGTGGAGCTTAGTAACAGAATAGAGTAGAACATGAAAATGCATAGAATGGAGTAGATATCTTAGAGCCATATATGATACAGTAGAATATGAATAGAGTTTAGTAAAGTAGCATTAACATGAATAGTTCAATGTGGAGTACAGTAGCATAAATCAGAGTGGAAAGTACAATAGAATATGAATAGAGTCTAGTATAGTGAGGTAGTATAGAATATGAATAGAGTCTAGTATAGTGAGGTAGTATAGAATATGAATAGAGTAGAGCAGACAACAAATAGAGTTAGTTGTATAGAATCTAAATAGAATACAGTACAGTAGTGTAGAATAGAGTAGAACATGGAAATGAACAGAATGGCATGGGTTAGTGTGGAGTAGAGTTAAAAGGACAATAGAATTTGAATAGAGTTGTACTACAGTGTGTGACCTCAGCAGATAACACTATATATTCTAACATACTGTGGGAAAAGAAACCAGGTGGAAAATGAGTGAAAGTGGGAACATATCCAGACTGAGAGTGCTTAATTTAACCTGATGTTGAGAGACCAGGGCCTTGAGATTAGTTAGTGTGTGTGTGTGTGTGTGTGTGTGTGTGTGTGTGTGTGTTTTGGCAATACCTGGTCTAGAGGAGCCAAGGCTTCAGAGATCACGCTGACCTTCAGTCAGGTTATTATCTGAAGGTAAAGTACACTCGACTGCTGAGAGGCTCAAACCCAGCAGCCATTTTACAGCACTAACACATTTACACTTACTGTCCACTTTATTAGGAACACATGCACATTCACGTGAGTATCCCATCAGACTGTCACGCTGCAGAACATACAGACCACACAGATTCCTGTTCCTGGTTGACAGGAGAGGAACCCGGTGTGGTCTTCTGCTCTGGTCTTCTGTATGAATCTGGATAAATATGATGCACTGCTTTTCTTTTCCTGATCGTCACAGTTATAATGAGCGATAACCTTCCTGTCAGCTCCGACCAGTCCTGATGCTCTCCCACATCAGGAACGTGACACTACCTGCAGAGATACTGTGTTTTCACATCATTCATGCTCAGAGTCGGCTGTCCATCATGGATCTCCTGAGATTTTTCTCAGTTCTGACGTCTGGTGTGAACGTTAATTAAAGGTTTTAACCTGAATCTGGACGATCTGATGCTCTGTCCTGCTGCCACATGATTGGCTGATTGGATAATTGTATTACTATTAATATATACTGTGTGACATCATCAACATTTCTTTGGATGGAACAAATCCTCTCTCTCTCTCTCTCTCTCTCTCTCTCTCTCTCTCTCGCGCTCTCTCTCTCTCCTCCTACTCCACTCTGCAGTTCCTCCTGCATGATTTTGATCCTATTACATAATCAGCATTAGTGTGACAAAAAATAGATTTTCTTTCTGCCTCTCTCTCTCTATTTATCTTGCTCTCGCTCTGGCTGTCTCTCTCTTTATCTCTCTCTCTCTCTCAGTCCATCTTTTCTCTCAAAATCCCACCCTTCACCTCAGGCTCTATACCACAAAACCCCTCTCCAGGGGGTATTTAATTTGCAGGCGGTTGATTTCCCTTGATGCCTTTTTGTCTCGTTCGGAGGTCACAGGGCTAAAGACACTGTAGGGATTATAAACGAGGGGACGGCACTCACTCCCTTTTACTTTATCTCAACTCAACCCGGGCACTATTTTCAACTCGGACCTTTTAACATTAATGTCCGAGAAACACACTGAAGGACAAAATCGGTGGAGTTAGATTTATAGTGTGCGTTTTCTCAGCACCTGACTCATTAACCTGACCGCCCTCTCTTTCTCCAATGTGTTCCTCCATGGCTGGAATCGCATGATAAATTCCCATTGCGATAACCGTCTCGATGATTTCCACCTTGACTCTGAACTCTGTGGAGCGATGCTTAAACAGTTTAAGATGCTCTTGGATGTGAGGGGCAGCCGTGGCCTAGTGCTTAGAGAACTGGAAGGTCCCAGGTTTGATCCCAGCAACGGGCAAGACACCATACTCCCCCAACTGCTCCCAAGGCGCCCCATGCTTTGTTCACTGGTATGTGTGTGTTTCACTGTGTGGATGGGTTTAATGTGGAGGTCATATTCCTCTGTGTGCAAGCACAGTAGGCAAATAGTTCACTTCACTTTCACTTTTTTATCATTATTGTAAGGGGGTGGTTTCAGAGTTAGATAACTGGCCGCTAGGCTGGTAAATCGCAGGTTCCCATGCCCCATACCGACATAACTTAAGTGACCTTGAGCACTTCCCAACTGCTCCCCAGGTAATGTAGATAGGGTTGCCCACCAGTCCAGGCAAGTGTGCTTACTGCGCCCTAGACAAGTTAAAGGCGAAGGGTAAATTTAAACCCACATTAGACCCTTCTCTACTATCATACAACATCTACCAACCAGGGAGGCTGAAAGCTGTCACATGCTTCCTTCAGGACATGTGCAGCCAGCCTGTTCAAACTGCCTGCACATTTAACACCAGGGGCAGTGTAACACCAGGAGGAACATGCTTCCACCCACTTCTGTATGCATGAGCTCACATGGCCATGATTGGCCAGAGAAGAGAAGGCTTTACTCCCTGAGAACGTGGCCAGTGCTACTGTTTGGAGTTCCGGATACGGATGGCTGTAGCATCACCGGGATTTGAACTTGCCATCTCTGGATGATGGGGTTGAACCACTCGGGAGCCTGAACGTAGACTTTCTACATTCACTCATGGCACAGAGCTGCTTTTTTACTGTTCAGTGGAAGAACATGTGTGTTAGTCTGGTGGTCTGGTATGAAGGTATGACACTGTAATTGGGTTAAATAGAGTCGATGTAGAAAGTTCATGTTTGACTGAAGTGTTTAAAAAACACACCCAAGTGCACACACACACACACACACACACACACACACACACACACAGGGGTTCTGTGGAGGTTACTCAACCCGTCACAGCCTAGTCCTGAGATCACAGGGAGGTTTTGTTTTCCCCTTTCTCTTACTCTCTCTCTTTCTCTCTCTCGCCCTCAACAGACAGGAAGTAGTTCTAAGAGGCCTCCATCCAATCAGAGCGCAGCCCTTGTTGCTATGTGAGTTCTCAGTCTGCCACTATATTCACAAGCGGAAAGTTTAGGGAGGTAACGTGCAGAATGAGACGGATTTGTTACAAAACCGCACACGCACACACACACACACACACACACACACACACACTCTGCAGGCTTTTGGCTGCAAAACAGCAGCGATGAAGTGAAAGAAAACAAGAGAGTTTAGCATACACAACGTATAGAGTCTGTTTTCTCTCCATCCGTGAAGAAGAAGAAGTGAAGAGAAAAACAGACAACCAGAGCAGATGAACTGGTGGACTTTGTGTAAACAGTAGAGACTCCAGCGTGTACAGACACAGACAGAGTGATAACGGTGGAGGGATAGAATAATATATACATGGACAGACTGATAAGCCAAAAATGGATTGAGCAGAGTGATGGGTAGAATGATTTAGATACAGAATAGTGAAAAGATAGAAAGAATAATAATTAATTAATTAATGTTAACATAGAGGAGAAAAGATGGAGGATTTATAAAATAAATAAATGGATAGACTGATATATAAATGGATGGACAAGTAGCTGGATGGAGGGAATGATGTATGGATGGAAAGAGGTATAGATAGATAGACAGACAGACCGACCCATAGACAGATAGGCAGACAGACAGACAGACAGATAGGCAGACAGACAGATTGATAGACATAGATAGACAGACAGACAGACAGATTGATAGACATAGATAGATAGACAGACACATAGACAGATAGACAGACGGATGGATAGATAGATAGATAGATAGATAGATAGATAGATAGATAGATAGATAGATAGATAGATAGATAGATAGGATTTGTAATGGATGGATAGTAGGATAGAGTGAGTGGTGGATGGATTAATATATAAATGGATAGATGAAAGGACAGATAGAAAGCCAAATGGATGGATGGACGGACAGATGGACGGCTACGAGGATGAGCAGAAAGCATAATTGTGCACGTTTAATAAGATAAAAGAAAATCAGGCGTGAGAGACAGAATAAAGCTGAAGGGATTGGGGGGGGGGGTGTGAAGAAGAAAGACAGCTGCACTGGATGACCTGAATACACTGCTATAATTACGTCCTGAACCAGGCTGTGACCACCAACTGAACTGAACATGCTCAAGATACACAAAGACGTATGTGTGTGTGTGTGTGTGTGTGTGTGTGTGTGTGTGTGTGTGTTTTCGTTCATGAGATTGTCCTGTGCGTAGGCATTATGGCCTCTGTGTCCATGTGTCCGTGTGTGTGTGTGTGTGTGTGTGTGTGTGAGATGTGGGTCAGTGAGGAGACTTTGTTCATGTTGAGTAAATAGAGAAACACAAAGAAGGCATTACGCTGATGTACACAGAGCTCGCACTGTTCACAGTCCCTCTCTCTCTCTCTCTTTTTCTCTCTCCCTCCTCTCTCTTACACACACACACACACACACACACACACAGACACAGCTCTCTGTTAAGCAAATTACAGCAGCTAATCACTTTATGCTGCTTATTCACTTGCTTCATCTCTCACTGAGGAAAATAAACAGCAGTGGGACTCAGTACTAGAATTCGTTCATCTATCTGTCTGTCCATCTTTACCCGTCTGTCTGTTTGTCTATCAGTCTATCCGTCTGTCTCTCTAGCACCGTTCCATGTCATGCCGAGCTACTCTTACCTCCCAGAAGCTGATTGTTTTCCTATAACATCATGTTCACTAGTGTTTTATTCCTCTTATACCCCAGTCATTTGATTATCATTTCCTATTCGTTAATATAACACAGTCGTCCTCTCTGTTTCTAGTTATAGTACACGGACCATGGAGTGTGATATGAAACACACACACACACACACACACACACACATCCACATCTCCCCATTGCCCTTGGCCTCGGCAGCACTACGTCATCGTGTCCTCTTGGTGTTCACATGTTGCAGTACATATTTCACTCTAATAGTGAACGTCAGAACGCTCCGCCCCCCTCTGCGGCGACTTGGTCGACACGTGTATGTGAAGGGGTGAGGGGAAACGGCTTCGACATACACAACGCATTAATAGAAAGGTCACGGGTTGAAGGATGCGGGATGCATCTAGGGGAGACACGTAGAGCTGCAGCATCCTCGTCTCCGGTGAAGCACGGCATCGCTGTGTTCTAACACGAAACAGAACCAGCTTTCGGTGTATAATCACTTCCTGTTTATTAATCCGCCCCTTGTTTAATGGACAGCGTGTGATGGAGAGTAAACACCGAGCGTGATGTAGTTGTGCGTCGCATCGTGATCGTGTTGGAGGAAGAGAAAAAGGAGCACTGCGGTACTGCTGCTCTGCTTTCCATCGAGAGAGCGATGACATCATACTGACAAATCCACAGCAGTTATCCGAGGACACAACGTCTCTCTCTCTCTCTCTCTCTCTCTTGTTCTCTCTCTCTATCATAACAGCAAGTGAGAGCACACATATTCATCTCTATAGGTGAAAACAGAATCCTGTCATGTTGGTGCTTTTTCCCTAATCAAACTCTACAGTGTCCAAGCGGACTAATTAGGCTGAGAATGGGTTCGACTCAGTTTTTAAACTTTTGAATGATTTGATTCCTGATTTGATGGTTTCAACTCAGCTGGATGCAATACAGTACTGTGACTCGATTCAGCTGCCATATGATTCATCTGCCGTATGATTCGGCTGTCGAATAAAAACAGTCGAATAAACCTGCCTAGCATGAAAGGCTAACATGGATGTTGATTAACCTGGCAGTAAAACTTAGTAAAACTAGCCAGTGTTAATGACTAGCACAAATACTCTCTATAAAAGACTAGCCTGAATGCTGTGTGATGTTTCTCCAGTTAGTTGACTATTGCTAACCCTACTTTTCTGTCATTATTTAATGTAAATTGATTAAACATGTTTAGTCTGTTAGAGAAGATGAAGTGTTTATATTCTCAGACTTCTGAGCTGCAACTCTCTCATCTGAGGACATTCTGTCAGCACATGGAGAGACATGATGTACCTTATGTTCCTGTGAACCACAGAACTTGCAATGTGTTGAACACACACACACACACACACACACACACACACACACACACACACACACACACTGAGTTTTTTGACACGCTTGTGAGTCTCTCTAAACAAATCCGGATTACATCACAGCAACCTTTGCATCCCGATTTGCCTAGCAATGTGGGACTACTTATCAAACGCTAACAGCGCTGACTAGCCTGTAAACCTGGCTATCAGAAATGCTGAGTAAAACTATCTAGCATGAATCATTAGCATCGATAACTTCTGTCCGTGAAAGTACCATGAATGTTGCTGTGAAGCTGATTAGCAATAATCGGTATCAGAAACGCTGTGTAGAACCGGCTAGCATCAATGACTAGCATGAGTGCTGAGTACAACTGGCTAGCAAGCGTAACTAGCATGGATTCTGTGTAAAGCTTTGGATTTCTAAACATTTCTGGTGATCTGTTATTATTATTTATTTTTCCACAAACCTATAAACACAGTGTAGGTGTAAAAATTTACCAGGTAGAAGACAACTTGATTTAGCTAGCTAGCATAGACTGTTTAAAGATTATTTATCAAATATGGCTAATGTACAGACAAACCTCCAGCAAAAATAACACAGAACAATCAGAAATATCAACATTTACCTCAGATGTGGTGTTAGATTGGATAGGAAATACTCAGATTGCATTTTAATTACTCTGAGCAGTGAGTGCTAACTATACTCAGAAAAGTTAGCATGCCTTTAAATAGCAGTGCAGTGTGTTGCATCTAAAAAGGCAATGAGCACCTTGGTGATCTCCATCATACCTTCTGAGTATTTTTATAACACTATTTACACACACACACACACACACACACACACACACACACCAATTATGGGCCGTACTGTTTATTTTTGGTTAAGTGTGTGTGGGTTTGTGCGTGTTTAAGTGTGAGGCGACGTCCCGAATTAGCCCTGATGTTTGCAATTTCATCAGCTAAGTTCACAGCTGCCAGGTTTGTTTATATGTTTAGATTTTTTTAACATCATTTATTTTATTGTCTATTTAGCTAGCTAAGTTGTTAAAGGAGTTAGCTGACTAGCATGAATGCTGTAATAATCTGCAGTCATTGCATTTTTGGGTATTTTTTTTTTACATGCTAATGGAAATATTTCTCCCATTGTGTGTGTGTGTGTGTGTGTGTGTGTGTGTGTGTGTGTAAGCGAATACAGAGGTGATTGTGGTTGTCAAACATTGACTATAGAAGCCTTATCACCCTCCACCACACACGTCTATAGGCTCCGCACCTACATTATGTGCATGCTGATGCTAAGCTGTGTGTGTGTGTGTGTGTGTGTGTGTGTGTGTGTGTGTGTGTGTGTGTGTGTGGTTGGTAGATAGACACACGCTGTTTAAATTTATTTCGAGTGCTTGTAGTGAGCAGTTTTACTGTGTAGGAGTTGCCTGTAATTTTGTGCTACAGCACTAGTTCAGCATGTGACGGAGTGCAATCACACACACACACACACACACACACACACACACACACACATACACACACGCACACACACACACACACACACATTAACACATTAACACACACACACACACACACACACACACACAGCGAGATCACAGAGCATTGCATAATTATGTTTTATAATACAATCGGCATAAACACACACCGATCATTAACTAACATGTTGCATTTTACCTGAAATCTGTAAACACACACACACACACACACACACACACACACGCACTATAATGACTGAAGAACAGAGTCAAAACAAAATGTTCTGCTGTGATTATTAAACTTGCTCCTGGGCCAAAGGAACAGTATGGTCTGTTTTGATTGGCGCTCGGTTCATACAAACACAAACACACACACACACACACACACACAAGCAGACACACGTCCAGAGGTTAATAGTGAGGAGGAGCTTCTCAGGATGGAGGTAGAAGGAAAAACATTGGCAGGAACAGAGACTTTTCTGGCCAACACCAGGAGTTACAAGTTATTTTTACATCAGATAGTCAGAGACTCCTGTTTTTTACTGAATATAAATGAAGACTGCAGGTGACTGTTTCACACACACACACACACACACACACAAACCATCTCTTGTTCTTCGAGGAGATACTGTGCTTTTCCTTTCAGACATATTCTTGTCGGTAGCTGATGTACTTTCTTTTCACAGTAAGCATAACTGTGTTCCAGTCCATCTACATTACTTGGTAGATAATTAGACGGGTAGCCTTGGACTTGTGCTTAACGAACCAGTTTAGTGATTAGAAGGTTGCCGGTTCAATCCGCTGTACCAACAAGACACAACTGAAGTGCCCTTGAGCAAAGAACCTAACCACCCCCAACCCCCACCCTTTGTGCCTATCTGCTCCCTCGGCAATGAGTATGGGGGCTGAACCTCGCACTCAGGGACAAGTGTGTTCACTGCCCCAAGTGTTTACATTCACTAATGTGTATGTGACTGGCTGGATTGGTTAAATGTGGAGGTCAGTTTTTATGTGTACAAGCACAGTAGGTCAATGAGTGGTTCACTTCACTGTACTAGGTAAAACTGAAGCATGTTGTTGTGTCACTAGTGTATGTGAAGTGTGTATGTGTTGTATTGTGTGTGGAGTGGGACTGTGTGGTGTATGTGAGAGAGTGTGTGTGTGTGTGTGTTTGTGAGGTGTGAATTAAACAGAAGGAATGTGTGGTTTCACTCTGACTAATAGTCACTTAGTGACTGTGAGGTGTAATTAATCCTAATAAAATTAAACAATGAACTCATCCACAACCATTATGACCTATCAGATGCACCATGACCACGGGATCACAAGTACAGCATTTAACACCCCACCAGAAGAACAGGAACTCGTAGACTTTCAATTAGGAGGAATAACCAGTAGATCTCCGGGTATGAGGAATAACTTGTGGATTTGGGGAGAAGATTAAAAACTTCAGATTAAGAGGAAGAACTTCTAGATCTCAGGATAGGAGGAAGTAGGAAGATTAGCTTGTAGACTCCTGGATAGGACAAAAAGAACTTCTAGACCTTAGTACAGAAGCTAGATCTTGTAGATTGCAGTATAGGGACAGGAACCTGGCAAATGCTGAGCAGAACCTTCATTAGAAATAGCTTTGGAGACCTTGGACAGGAGCTTTGAAACACCAGGAGTAAGAACTTCAGGACAGAGGCAGGACCTTGTAGATCTCAACACTGTAGCAAGAGCTTAGTATCTTCCATATGGACAAGGTTCAGGGGCAATAACTCTGCAATTCTAGGACAAAATCAGGAACTTTGAGAGTCCTGGACATGAGCAGAAGTGTGAAGACCTAGAAAGTGTGCAACAGTTTGTAGTTCTAAATGAGGAACTCGCACATCTTTTTGGTGCAGAAAAGTAGAGAGGTATAGAAAAACAATAGAGAAAAGAAAAGGGGAGCATAAAGGAGAAAAGGTGAAAGGAGATAAGAACGGAGGAGGGACGTTTTATTTCAGTCAACATGATGAAAAGTGCAGCAATGAAGCAACACATGCAGCGTGTCCTACAGATTGCTCTGTGTGTGTGTGTTTGTATGAGAGAGTGAGGGGGGAGGGGGGGGCAGAGAGAGCGAGCAAATCGTGAGAGTGTGTCAGCGTGAGATTCCCTTCAGCTCGATGCAAATGAGCTTTTGTTGTGCGTCTTTTGCCTGGGTAATCTGTCAGGATTTGTTTGGTGAACATAGCATGGAGGAGCTGCGAGAGAGAGAGCGAGAGCGAGAGCGAGAGAGAGAGAGAGAGAGACTGTGGGCGAGAGACCCAGACAGAGAGAGAGGGCACTACTGTGCTTTTGTGTGTTTTGTTTGTCTCACCCAGAAATCAGTACCTTTCACCCAGATGAGTGGAGTGGGAAGAGGAGGAGGTGCACTTGTTCCTCTCTCTCTCTCTCTCTCTCTCTCTCTCTCTCTCTCTCTCTCTCTCTCTCTTTCTCTCTGCCTTTCTCACGTGAATTCATTATTCCTGGCCCCTTGTTTTCCTCTGTTCTTCTTCTTCACCTCAATACGCAGCTCCTCCTCTCTTTTTCTGTCTCGGTAGGAGGCGTTCCTTGTAAGAATGCGCAGGACTGTCTTGTCTCTAACACACACACACACACACACACACACACACACACACACACTCCTTCTTGCACAATGCACCCACACAGCTCACAGTGACAGCAAGAGCATTCAAAATAAAGTACAGTACACACACATTGTAATGTCTTGTGTGTTCGTGTATTCGAATAGGAGTAAATACTTTATATATTTATATATTTTAATATTATTATGTGCCTGGTGACGTCAGGAAATATACCTTTATAAAAGATTGTGTGAAGAATTGTGACTTAAATATCTGAATTAAAAAAAGTTAAAGAGCTTTATAAAGTTTTAAAAGATCCCCTAACTTGACTGTCAGAACCACTGAACCCTCAGACCCTACATTACACTTCTGTAACATTCCCTCAGCACAAAGACAAACAGCCCAGTAAAGATACTTTAGCCCTGGGGGCCCAATCGGCACCGTTCCTACCGGCTGTCAGTCACGTGAGGTAAGACAGAGGGCGGAGTCAGGCCACGTGCGCGGACAGTCTCGTTCACAGTGAACAGCTGACAGGAATCTCGCGCGATCTGTGTGAACAAAGACTCACGGAAAAGAAGCTGTTTACTGTGTTTACTGTAGATTAATCCCAGTTTGTTTGTTCGATACTTCCTATAAAAATAAGTTTCGGATATCAGAGAAAAGCAAAGTTTAAGCATCTCATGAGACGAGACATTACAGGAAAAGAATAGAGGATATTAATATCACACACAATGAGAAAGTGTGTGTTAAGGTTGTTTTTTAGGCTTTATGGGATAGAGGTTAAGTGAAATGAGGTAAATATGAATGTTTAAGTTTAAAGTTTTTTTGTAAGGTTTAATGGATAGGTGTTTAGTATACTGAGGTAAATGCTAAAAGTTAGGGTTGTTTTTAGGGATTAAGTGTATTGAGGTAATTATTAAGGGTTCAGGTTGTTTTATAAGGGAATATGAGGTAAATGTAAACTGAGGTGAATGTTTAGTGTTAAGGTTGTGGTTTTTTTTTTTTACATTTTTGGTGATGAGGTTTCATGTACTGAGGTGAATTTTAAGGGTTACAGTTGTTTTTTGGGATGTAGAGGACAGAGGTTGAGTGTGCAGAGGTAAATGTTTAGTGTTCAGATTGTTTTTTAGGGAATATAGGTTAAGTGCACTGGGGGAAATGTGAACTAAGGTGAATATTTAGGTTGTTAGGGGGTTTACGGTTGTTTTGTAAGGTTTAGTGGATAGGTGTTTTGTGTACTGAGGTAAATGCTAAACGTTAAGGTTGTTTTTAGGGGATATGGGTTAAGGTTTAAGTGTATTGAGGTAATTATTAAGAGAGGGGTTTTGGGTTTGGAGGAGAAGAGTTTAGTGTACCGAGGTAAATGTTAAGGGTTAAGGATGGTTTTTTAGATTTTAGAGGATAGAGATTTACTGTACTGAGGTAAATGTTGAGGGTTAAGATTGTTTTTAGATTTTAGAGGATAGAGATTTACT
>JAOVVF010000032.1:810148-823119 GCA_028565595.1 Duopalatinus emarginatus | reverse complement strand
AGTGTAGATATTTGGTGTGTAGTGTAGATATTTGGTGTGTAGTGTAGATATTTGGTGTGTAGTGTAGATAGTTGGTGTGTAGTGTAGATAGTTTGTGTACAGTGTAGATAGTTGGTGTACAGTGTAGATAGTTGGTGCGTAGTGTAGATTTTTGGTGTGTAGTGTAGGTACTTGGTGTGTAGTGTAGGTATTTGGTGTATAGTGTAGATATTTGGTGTACAGTGTAGATATTTGGTGTGCAGTGTAGATACTTGGTGTGCAGTGTAGATATTTGGTGTACAGTGTAGATATTTGGTGTGTAGTGTAGATATTTGGTGTGTAGTGTAGATACTTGGTGTGCAGTGTAGATACTTGGTGTGTAGTGTAGATACTTGGTGTGTAGTGTAGATATTTGGTGTACAGTATAGATATTTGGTGTGTAGTGTAGATATTTGGTGTGTAGTGTAGATACTTGGTGTACAGTGTAGATACTTGGTGTACAGTGTAGATACTTGGTGTACAGTGTAGATACTTGGTGTGCAGTGTAGATATTTGGTGTGCAGTGTAGATACTTGGTGTGTAGTGTAGATATTTGGTGTACAGTGTAGATACTTGGTGTGTAGTGTAGATATTTGGTGTACAGTGTAGATACTTGGTGTGTAGTGTAGATAGTTGGTGTATAGTGTAGATACTTGGTGTGTAGTGTAGACACTTGGTGTACAGTGTAGATATTTGGTGTGTAGTGTAGATATTTGGTGTGTAGTGTAGATATTTGGTGTGTAGTGTAGATAGTTGGTGTACAGTGTAGATAGTTGGTGTACAGTGTAGATACTTGGTGTACAGTGTAGATACTTGGTGTACAATGTAGATACTTGGTGTGTAGTGTAGATATTTGGTGTACTGTGTAGATACTTGGTGTGTAGTGTAGATATTTGGTGTACTGTGTAGATACTTGGTGTACAGTGTAGATACTTGGTGTGTAGTGTAGATACTTGGTGTGTAGTGTAGATATTTGGTGTGTAGTGTAAATATTTGGTGTGTAGTGTAGATACTTGGTGTGTAGTGTAGATATTTGGTGTATAGTGTAGATATTTGGTGTATAGTGTAGATATTTGGTGTATAGTGTAGATACTTGGTGTGTAGTGTAGATACTTGGTGTGCAGTGTAGATATTTGGTGTGCAGTGTAGATATTTGGTGTGTAGTGTAGATATTTGGTGTGTAGTGTAGATATTTGGTGTGTAGTGTAGATACTTGGTGTGCAGTGTAGATATTTGGTGTGCAGTGTAGATATTTGGTGTGTAGTGTAGATATTTGATGTGTAGTGTAGATATTTGGTGTATAGTGTAGATACTTGGTGTGTAGTGTAGATACTTGGTGTGCAGTGTAGATACTTGGTGTGCAGTGTAGATACTTGGTGTGTAGTGTAGATATTTGGTGTATAGTGTAGATACTTGGTGTATAGTGTAGATACTTGGTGTATAGTGTAGATACTTGGTGTGTAGTGTAGATACTTGGTGTGTAGTGTAGATATTTGGTGTGTAGTGTAGATATTTGGTGTGTAGTGTAGATACTTGGTGTGTAGTGTAGATACTTGGTGTGTAGTGTAGATACTTGGTGTGTAGTGTAGCGATTTGGTATATAGTGTATTTTCTACCACAAATCAGACACTTCTTGTCACCTGACATGGCTGGCCCTCAGTGAAAACGAAGAGCGACCGGCTGGTCTGTCCGTGTTGTGTTGCCGCTGGTGTGACTCTAGTGGTTTGTCGTGAGGATTGTACTGATGTTACTGTATTCCCTGTTAGAAACGTTGATGAATTGGTAACGATCACAATCGTAAACCAACACAACAGTCAGCTGAACTGAAAGTTTTATTTTCTGCACAGCTGGAAGAAATGCAGCCATGAGACACAATGACTCGCTAATGATTCACTGTCTGCAGAACTGTAAATAGTGTGTGTGTGTGTGTGTGTGTGTGTGTGTGTGTGTGTGTGTGTGTGTCTCAGATATCCCTGCAGCTCTGGCCAGCTCTGGTCTCTTCTCCTCAGGAGACAGTAATGGAGGTTTTGTGGTTCACTGGCTGAACAATAAGGATCTGAGCTTCACCTCCTCCATGGATGTGTTTATGCAGCACCTGAGGAAGTTCTCCGAGCAGAACCTCGAACACACCACAGACGACATCAGACAGGACGGAACTGCAAAGTTTGACTTTGGTACACACACACAAACACACACGCTATCAGTTCTTCTGAAATCTCCCTGTACTAGTATAAATTCTGGAGTAGCGCCCATACTGTAAAACCATGATCACTGAAGTGCCAAAAAACTGGTCCACCAGTCTAACCCTGGGTAGGTCCCCCACAGGACATGGACTCCACCAGCTTGTGTAAATATTCAGTATGTACTGAACCCCAGACTTCCTCCAGAACGCTCCACAGTTCTGTTGTATTCTGAGGTGGAAGTTTTCTGTGTTCCACAGCGTGTCACATGACGTCCCAGACGTGTTCAATAACATCAAGATCTGGTGATTTAGGTGTGACTGATTAATCCCCAAACTCAGATGAGTGTTCCTTTAACCATAATCTGGTGTCTCTAGATGTGTGTGGTGGTCCATTGTCCTGTTAGAAGAGCACAAACCTATTAGAATGAATACAGGACATGAACAGGTGGAACTCATTACACATAGTCTTTACCTGTCAGAGACGTCTGGAGGTGTCCCAGGGGTCACATGTGGATAAACAAACCACATACTGTTATGGAGACTCCACCAGACTGTGTGTTTTGCATAGGCTTGCCTGTGCCAATTTTTTTGGTGTACACTTCAGTGTATATCAGTCTGTATATATATATATGTGTGTGTGTGTGTGTGTGTGTGTGTGTGTGTGTAGATCTGGACGAGATGTCCGACAAAGCATCCGAGCACGATGAAGCAGAGCAGGAGGGCAGCACCAAGGCGTCATCCCCCAGCTCCAGCAGCAGTGTCCCTCCTCCCTCCGTCCTCCTGGAGCGTAAGATGGAGTCCCTCACTCTGGAGTGGAACCGCAGCCCTGACATGCTCTTCACCATCCACCCAGTTGATGGATCCTTCCTGGTCTGGCACATCAAGTACCTGGACGAGTACATCCCTGGGATTTTCCGCCAGGTCCAGGTCAGTGTAAATCGTCTGCTTTGTCCTGCTGTAAATAAACCACTGCATCATGATCGTTATTTATAGAAATGAATTTGTGAAGTGATGTATTTGGTCATGTGTCTCTGGGTCAGGTGGCGTTCTCCTCACGGATCCCCGTAGCGTTCCCCACCGGTGACGCTAACTCTCTGAGTAAGAACATCATGATGTACGCCTGCTCTTTCCCTGAGCCGGACGCCGAGGTCTCGGTGGAGCAGGACAGGAAGTGCACGTCTCTGGGCGCCGTGATTGGCCCGGCCGTCATGATGGTGTCCAAACACGTGGACGGCTCCCTCAACCAATGGGCGGTGACGTTCGCAGAGAAGTCCGCCTTCTCCAACGTGCTCACAGTGTCGCACAAGTTCCGTTACTGCGGCCACCGTTTCCATCTCAACGACCTCGCATGCCACACCGTCCTGCCCCTCCTACTGACCTCGTCGCATCACAATGCCGTTTTTACTCCACCCCCGGGACAGGACGACCCGCAGGCCGGCCCGACCCGCCCGCCGCGTCCATCCAGAGGCCTCACCCAGAAGGACATGAGCAGCAACGCGGCGACTCGGACCTTCCATGACCCCAACGCCATTTATAGCGAGTTGATCCTGTGGCGCGTCGACCACATCGGGCCGCTGTCCTGTACGGGGGGCGTGTCCGAAATCGCACGCATCAACTCCCTGCACACGGCCGCCTTCTCCAACGTGGCCTGGCTGCCCACGCTTATCCCCAGCTCTGTACTCGGTGAGTAACTTTCTGCACAAGTATAAAGATGATATAGACCTGTAACCACACTGCTGTTTAATTAATCAACCACTTCTGACCAATCAGAGCGCAGAATTCATCAGCGAGATTAATTGGTTTATAAAAAGTAGATTTTGTTAATGATACGAAGAGTCACTGATATATAAACACTGATCAGCCATAACATTAACACCACCAAACCCACTGACAGGTGAAGGGAAGCAAGTGTAAGGATTTGGACCAGACTGTGATGACTAGACGTCTAGACGTCTGGCCAGTGACAGGTTGTGGAGACCAGGACTCCCTGATGTGTGTGTGTGTGTGTGTGTGTGTGTGTGTGTGTGTGTGTGTGTGTGTGTGTGAGGGTGAAGTCTAGACTGTCTGGTCTGATCACACAGAAGACCTTCAGACGGTCTGATGTCTGGTGGAGTCTTGCCATGTCAGAGGTGTTCAGGGAGGTGGTGTTAATGTTCTGGCTGATCGATGTACTTACGGTGTTACTCATTAATGACTAAGTTTAGTAAATACTCGACTAATGTGTTAATTAAGTGTAATAAATGATTTATTAACAGCATGACTGGTAATAGTAGATAATACCTCTGTGTGTGTGTGTGTGTGTGTGTGTGGATCAGGAACATACTGTAACTCTGCAAGTGCATGTTTCGTGGCATCGGATGGGAAAAACCTGCGTCTGTACCAGGCTGTGGTGGACGCCAGGAAACTGCTGGATGAGCTGTCAGACCCCGAGACCTCGGTGACTAATAACTACTACTACTATTATTATTATTATTATTATTATTTTATTACCTTATTACTGATAAAAGTAACATTTCCTGACCTGGTTCTTTTACTGTGTGTGTGTGTGTGTGTGTGTGTGTGTAGAAACTAGTAGGTGAGGTCTTTAACATTGTGAGTCAGCAGTCCACTGCTCGGCCAGGCTGCATCATTGAACTGGACGTAATCACTAACCAGGTACAGTGTGCGTGTGTGTATGAATGGAATGTGTGTTTATGTGCGTGTGAGTGTGTGTGTGTGTGTTAGAGAGGCCTGTATCTTAAGTAAACATTGCTATCATAAGTTGCATATAGTACAGTATTGCCAAAGCATCTCTTTCTCTTTCTCTTTGTGTGTGCGTGTGTGTGTGTGCATGTGTGTGTGTGCATGTGTGTGTGTGCACGTGTGTGTGTGTTTGTGTGTGTGTGTTTGTGTGTGTGTGTTTGTGTGTGTGTGTGTGTGTGTGTTTGTATGTGTTTGTGTGTTTGTGTGTGTGTGTGTTCTCTCTGCAGTGTGGATCGAACACACAGCTCCTCCACGTATTTCAGGAGGATTTCATCTTAGGATACAAACCTCACGATGACGTCTCTGATATAAACACTGCTGACTTCCCTTCAGCTGATGGTACACACACACACACACACACACACACTCACACTCCTCCTCCATGTCCTCCTCTTCATCCTTCTCTTTGTCTCTCCTCCTCCTTTCTCTAACTCTTCTTCTCCTGAACCCTGACAGAATTTCACCCGCCTCCGTTTTCTGAGAAGTTTTTCTTGGTCGTGATCGAGAAAGATGAGAACAGAAACTCTGTACTGCAGATGTGGCATCTTCACCTCAAATCTGTGCATGCGTGTGTGGGTGAGTGGACTTTATACACACACACACTTACACACACACACACACACACACACACACACACACACACACATAAACACACATTCCATTCATACACACACATACACACACACACACACACACACACTAACACACTCAAAGATCCAGTCAAAGATGAGGATGGACTTTATTTAAGGTCCAATCAGAGACATGTCCACAGGTCCTGTCCTGTCTGTCTGTCCATTATAAATCAGATGTCCAATCAGAAATCAGACTCAGTTCTGTATACAGAGATCCAGTTCATCCTAAATCAGATCTTTAAATGACATCAATAGAATTCAGAATCCATTTTCTGTCTGAATCAGTTTTTACTAAGATGTCCAGAAACCCAGTTCAGTTCTGTGACCTAATCCAAACCTTAAATTCTAATTCTAAACCCTAATCTAATACCATCTAAACTCTAATCCTAACTGTAAACTCTAACCCTAGACTCTAACTTTAATCTTAAAACCTAATCCGAGCTCTAAACCCTAACTTTAAACCCAAACCCTAATTTTAAACCCTAATCCTAACTCTAAACCTGAAACCCTAATTCTAACACTAAAACACTAAAACTGACTCTAAACCCTAAACTCTAACCTTAAACACTAACACTAAACCCTAATCCTAACTCTAACTTTAATCCCTAACTTAACCTTAAATTCTAAACCCAAATCTTAAACACTAAAACCTTGTTCTAAACCCTAAGTTCCAGCCAATCAGTTTTCAGCAGTTCATGTATGTTTATCTGTGGGTTCTTCAGTGTTCTGTGTGACTCACGACTCGGTCACTGGACTGTTGGATATGTGAAGGATGTCTGGAGCCCTTGACTGCCCTTATTAATTAAAATATTTTTTTTATTTTATATATTTATATTTATGTGACTAAAAAACACAGTCACTTTATTTTTGTTGTTTATTGGTGTAAAAACGTGTCTCATTAAAAGCACTTTTTCTACAGATGACCCCCCTCAGGATCAGCCCTACCAGAACCAGCTGACGGTTCCACACATGTTCACTAACGCCGAGTCGTCTCCTGAGTCGACTCCAGGTCAGAGTCCTCTTCCTCGCTCGTCTTCCTCTGCCAACCTGCAGTCCGCCAGCAGGCTGATCCTCAGCTCCACCCTCGTCTACAGCCACAGACTGGAGCTCCCCCTGGGGGTGGAGGTGATCCGGTCGACGCCGTCTGCAGGTACCCTGCAAATGAGCTGTTACTATGGAAACGCCGCCGCATTATAACGAACACCGTGATGCGAGTGTAAGTGTTTTTTTTTTCTCCCTTCTCCAGGTCACTTAAGCTCCTCCTCCATCTACCCGGTGTGTCTGGCTCCGTATCTGATCGTGACGGCGTGCTCGGATGGACGTGTCCGATTCTGGAGATGCTCCGTGGATTCGGAGGATTCTCCCTCGTACCGCTGGGAGCCGTGGTGCCTCCTGAACGAGGAGGAGGACAACAACAGTGCCCTGACCGTTGCGGGTCGCCCCGTGGCGGTCAGCTGCTCCTACACCGGGCGGCTCGCTGTGGCCTTCAAACAGTTGGTCTCTGATGACCACGGCTCGAGCTCTAAAGACTTCTCCATGCACGTCTCCATCTTCGAGTGTGAATCCACAGGTGGATCCGAATGGGTTCTGGAGCAGACGATCCACCTGGACGACTTTGGGAAGCCTGCCAGCACTTTGGACCCCAGAATCAGCGTGGACAGCAACCTGGTGGTTTATAGCAAGTCTGATCTGTTTGTCAGGAAGCAGAACCCTAATATTAAACACTTTGTGCACCTGGACTGGCTCTCAAAGGAAGACGGATCACACATCCTCACCGTCGGAGTCGGATCCAGCATTCTGATGTACGGTCGGATATCGGGCATCGTCACCGAGCAAACCGGAGGAAAAGACGGCATGGCGGTCGTCACCCTGCCTCTCGGAGGCAGCGTTAAGCAGGGCGTCCGCTCCCGCTGGGTTCTCCTGCGCTCTGTCGATCTGGTGTCCTCCGTGGATGGGACTCCGTCTCTTCCTGTTTCTCTGTCTTGGGTCCGAGACGGAATCCTGGTGATCGGAATGGACTGCGAGATGCACGTCTACGCTCAGTGGTACCAGGATAAGAAACCAAGCGACTCCGAGGACAACGATGACGATTTCACAGTGAAAAAAAACGCAATGGAGATGACCGACGATGTCATCCGGGTTCCTGCGGTGATCCAAGATGGCGGACTTTTTGAGGCGGCGCATTCGCTGTCCCCGACTCTGCCTCAGTACCACCCCACCCAGCTGCTGGAGCTGATGGACCTGGGGAAGGTAAGACGTGCCAAAGCCATCCTGTCCCACCTGGTCAAGTGCATCGCTGGCGAGGTCGCCGTGGTCAGAGACGCTGTAGCAGGAGAGGGCGGAGCCAGAAGACACCTGTCTCGCACCATCAGCGTCACAGGAAGTACCGCCAAGGACACGATCGTGGCGGGGAGAGACGGTGGGCGGGATTACACAGAAATCAACTCCATCCCTCCTCTCCCGCTGTACGCCTTGCTCTCGGCCGACCTCGACACGTCCTACAGGAACAAACTGGCCGACGATGTGAAATTTCAGGAGCGGGAGACGCAGAAGTCCTCGGAGGACCAGTACGCCGAGCTCTTCCAGGACCCCACGGTCAACACCGATGACTTTGCGAGCTTCGCCTGGGCGGACAAGGCTGAGAAGAAGGAGAAGAAGACTCGTGTGATCGACCTGTCGCAGTACGGCCCCACCTGCTTCGGACCTGAACACGCTCAGGTGCTCTCCTCTCACCTCATGCACTCCAGCCTGCCTGGACTCACACGCCTCGAGCAGATGTTCCTGGTCGCGTTGGCTGATACCGTAGCAACCACCAGTGCCGAGGTGGGCGGAGCCACCGATAAACAGTTCAGAGGTGAGTTTCTTCTCTCTACCCTCTTCACCACTCTCCCTACTCCCTCCCTTCTCTGTACCCTTCACCCTTCTCCCTGTTCCTTTCACCACTCTTCTTACTCCCTTCACCACTCTCCCTACTCCCTTTACCACTTTTTCTACTCCCTACACCATTCTTCCTACACCCCTAACCACTCTCTCTGTATCCTTCATCACCTTCCTACACCCTACACCCTACACCACTTTCCCTACTCCCTTCACCACTCTCCCTACTCCCTTCACGACTCTCCTTACTCCCTCTACGACTCTCCCTACTCCCTACACCACTCTCCCTACTCCCTACAGCATTCTTCCTTCACCCCTCACCACTCTCTCTGTACCCTTCACCACTCTCCCTACACCCTACACCACTCTACCTACTCCCTTCAGCACTTTCCCTACTCCCTTCACCACTCTCCCTACTCCCTTCACCACTCTCCCTACTCCCTTCACCACTCTCCCAACTCCCTCCACGACTCTCCCTACTCCCTACACCATTCTTCCTACACCCCTAACCACTCTCTCTGTACCCTACACCACTCTCCCTACTCCCTTCACCACTCTCTCTACTCTCCCTAGCAGCTTTAAAGAAATATTGAAAAGGGTTATACAGTTACAGAAATGTCCATGTTGGTCAGATGAGACTGTAAGAAGATCAATGGGGGTCAGAGTGGTTCAGGCAGGGTTTGTGGAGCAGGAGGAATCAGGACTCTCCCTACTCCCTTCACCACTCTCCATACTCCCTACACCTCTCTGTTGCTCTCTGTCTCTCTCTCTGTCTCTGACACACACACACACACACACACACACACACACACACACAAATAAACAGCTCAGAGTTGACATCATATCTCCATAAGTGTCCTTAATGTCTGCCCCTAGACTAATTCAACACAGTGATTATCAGTTTCTCTCCTCGTACCTTCACTCAGCAGATCAGCTGGAGTTTATTTAGTCTTTTAGAGAAGGTGAGATGTGACCAGGACGTTCCAGACATCACAGAGGTTCAGGGACTTGTGTGTGTGTGTGTGTGTGTGTGTGTGTGTGTGTGTGTGTGTGTGTGTGTGTTTCCATTCCCTTATCAGCTGTGTGTGTGTTTGTGTTATAACAGTATGTTTACTCACTGCACTCTCCTGTGTGTGTGTGTGTGTGTGTGTGTGTGTGTGTGTGTGTGTGTGTGTGCGTGCGTGTGTGTTGTCCAGGTGGTGAAGCTCTGGACGAGTGCGGTCTCAGGTACCTGTTGGCCATGCGTTTACACACCTGTCTGCTGACATCACTTCCTCCTCTGTACCGCATGCAGCTGCTGCACCAAGGTAACACCTGCATCCTGTCACATGTATACAGGAGAACCCCCCTCCAGGTCCTGTTAACCAGGTGTGTGTGTGTGTGTGTGTAGGCGTCTCTACGTGCCACTTTGCGTGGGCGTTTCACTCTGAGGCCGAGGAGGAGATGCTGAACATGATCCCAGCCATGCAGAGAGGAGACCTGCAATGGTCCGAGCTCCGCGCTGTGGGTGTCGGCTGGTGGATCAGGAACATCAACACGCTGAGACGCATGGTGGAGAAGGTGACACAGACACACACGCTCACACACACACACAGTACCCAGAACCCAGCACCCAGCAGCACACTCTGAACACACTTCACGTTTCAGGTGGCCAAAGCAGCGTTCCAGAGGAACAACGACCCCCTCGACGCTGCACTCTTCTACTTGGCCATGAAGAAGAAAGCTGTACTCTGGGGCCTGTTCAGGTGACCTCATTAATACACACCACTATCACCAGTGGTCTGTTTAAGGCTCCGGCTGTATAACCTTGTGTGTGTGTGTGTGTGTGTGTGTGTGCGTGCAGATCTCAGCACGATGAGAAGATGACGCAGTTCTTCAGCCACAACTTCAGTGAGGATCGGTGGAGGAAGGCGGCTCTGAAGAACGCTTTCTCTCTGCTTGGGAAACAGCGCTTTGAACAGTCAGCGGCTTTCTTCCTGCTCGCCGGGTCACTTAAAGATGCCATTGAGGTGCTCAGACACACACACACACACTTACACACACATATATATATATGACATAAAATAAAATAAAATGAAATAAAGTAACATGAAATAAAATCTAGGAATAATAAAAAAATAGAAAAAAATTACAAATTACAAATGTAAATAAAGAAACTTTATCATATGTGTAGGTGTGTTTGGAGAAGATGGAGGACATTCAGCTGGCCATGATCGTAGCCCGGCTGTACGAGTCCGACTTCGAGAGCTCGTCCACTTGTCAGGGAATCCTGTATGAAAAGGTTCTGGGCTGTAAGCGTGATGGAGCCGAGTTCACCTGCAGTAAAATGCACCCGGACCCGTTCCTGAGGAGCATCGCCTTCTGGATCATGAAGGACTACACCCGAGCTCTGGACACGCTGCTGGAGCAGACGCCTAAAGAGGACGACGAGAATCCGAGTGAGCATCATCACCCGCACCCATCGCCCTCACCATCATCTGTACCCATCACCCATCACCCGCACCCATCACCCGTACCCATCACCTGTACCCATGACCCATCACCTGTACCCATCACCCTCACCATCACCCGCACCCATCACCCATCACCTGCACCCATCACTCATCACCTGCACCCATCACCTGCACCCATCACCCGCACCCATCACCCATCACCTGCACCCATCACCCATCATCTGTACCCATCACCCATCACCTGCACCCATCACCCATCACCCGCACCCATCACCCGCACCCATCACCCGCACCCATCACCCATCACCTGCACCCATCACCCGCACCCATCACCCACCACCCTTCACCCATCATCCTCGCCATCATCTGTGCCCATCACCCATCATCTGTACCCATCACCCTCACCATCACCCGCACCCATCACTCATCACCTGCACCCATCACCCATCACCCGCACCCATCACCCACACCCATCACCCGCACCCATCACCCATCACCCGCACCCATCACCCATCATCTGTACCCATCACCCTCACCATCATCTGTACCCATCACCCTCACCCATCACCCTCACCCATCACCCTCACCCATCACCCGCACCCATCACCCGCACCCATCACCCTCACCATCACCCGCACCCATCACTCATTATCTGTACCCATCACCCTCACCATCATCTGTACCCATCACCTGGTTTACTGCACGTTATCACTGATTACTGATTTGCTGAGAAGTTTTCATTTCTCCTCATGACTGTGTTTCAGATGTGATGGTAAAGTCCTGCAACCCGGTGGTGTTCAGCTTCTACAACTACCTGCGCACTCACCCTCTGATCATACGCAGGCACTTCGCGTCTCCGGACGGCTCCGAGTGCAACGGCGCCGCTGACCAGATCAACCTGATCGAGCGCAAGCTCTTCTTCACCACCGCCAACGCTCACTTCAAAGTTGGCTGTCCTGTCCTCGCGCTAGAGGTTCTGTCCAAAATCCCCAAGGTGACCAAGAAGACCTCCTCCGTCAGCAAAGGAGCTTCGACGGCTGATGTCCAGGGCGGCGCCTGGGCCTCCGATCTAGACTGGAGTCAGCCAGTGATGAAGAACGATGACGATGAGCTGAAGTTGGACTGGGGAGACGATGCCGATGACGATGAGGAGGAGGAGAAGGAGGTGGAGGATAAGAAGGGGCTGGTGATGAAGGTGGAGGAGGAAGAGGAGGAGAAGAAAGCGAGTGACTGGAAGGTGGACGTGATCGCAGAGCAGCTGAAGTTCCGAGCTTGCCTGAAGATCCTGATGACGGAGCTGCGCACGCTGGCCACCGGGTACGAGGTGGACGGAGGAAAACTGCGCTTTCAGCTCTACAACTGGCTGGAGAAGGAGATCGAGGCCATGCACCGCATCTGCAACTACAAGGCTGGTTTTCTAAATCTGTTCTAGATACCGCCAGCATTCAGATCACTTTCAGATCAGTAACCTAGACTCCACCCCTGAACGATAGGCCACGCCCCCTAATTAAGTCCGTGTCTGATTGTTTGTAGCTCGGTGATGTCATTTTGTCCGTATTGTCAGAACCTACAAGAACATCAGCATGTCTGAAGGCTAATCCAGGGGTTTATTAGCGTCCGTCGTGCGTGTTAGCTATGTTAGCGTTTCCGAACGCAGCTAAGCGACTCTGTGTTCCACAGGTGGAAGACCAGGGTTCGGTGGGGGAGCTGGAGAAGTGGAGCGGCGGAGCGGCGGGGGAAGGGGACGAGTGTGAGCGGAGGAGCGAGGCGGACGTGTACGAGCGCCACCTGCAGGACCGGCGCAGGCTGCAGGCCAAACAGCTGCACGCCGAGAGGCGCAAGGCGTGGCTGAGAAAGAACGAGGCGCTGCTCCGAGTCTTCCTGACCTACTGCAGCCTGCACGGAGCCAAAGGGGGCGGAGTCACATCTGTGCGCATGGAGCTGCTGTTCCTCCTGCAGGAGTCGCAGCAGGTGTGTGTGTGTGTGTGTGTGTGTGTGTGTGTGTGTTTGTGTGTTTGTGTGTTTGTGTGTTTGTGTGTGTGTGTGTGTGTGTGTGTGTGTGTGTGT
>JAOVVF010000032.1:766722-778878 GCA_028565595.1 Duopalatinus emarginatus | reverse complement strand
CAGAATCCTACTAGAAAAGAGTCATGTAGTATCAATTATCTAAAACTTTCTACACTAGTCAACCTGCAGAGAGAAGAAGACAATAACCACAATAGTCACAAAACTGAATAAAACAGACAAAAACAGTTCACAAACATTTATTTTTCAGTTAAGTGCTGACAGAACAGGTGAGTTTTTAGCCGGTGATTAAAGACAGTAAGTGACTCTGCTGTAGGACATCAAGGGGAAGTTCATTTCACCACCTTCGTGCCAGAACAGAGAAGAGTCTGGAGGTTTGTCTCCTGTGTGTCTTGGGTGATGGTGGGTCAAGTTGAAGCACGAAGAGCTCTAGGTGTGGCCTTAACCATTGCCGTCAGGTGGGAGGGGGCTTGACCATTTTTGGCTTTGTAGGCCGGGTTTTATATCTGATATGAGCTGCTACAGGAAGCCAGTAAAGGGTTCGCAGCAAGGGCGTGACATGGCTATACTTAGGGAGGTTAGAAACAAGTCGAGCTGCTGGGGCCTGATTGTACACATGGAAAGACCAGCCAAGAAAGAGTTGCAGTAGTCCAGTCTTGAGATGACAAGAGACTGGACTAGTACCTGTGCAGCTTCCCTCGAAAGTCTTCTGTCGAATCAATTAATTGGCTGTTAATCTTATATATAATTTGAAAGTGAACTATTTGCCTATTTGTTTTAACCGTGAAATACACACACACACACACACACACACACCACTGAACACAAAGTGGGCAGTGGACACACTTGCCTCGAGTGGGGGGCAGCCCCAAACTACAGAGCCTGGGGAGCTGGGGGTGTTAGGTGCCTTGCTCAAGGGCACCTCAGTCATGTCTTGCCCAGTGCAGGGATCAAACCCAGGACCAGAATCACAAGACCGTTTCCCTAACCACCAAGCCACAGCTGCCCATTTGAAATTTATATCAAATAATTCATTAGATTTCGTTCAGTACATTTACTACTAACACAATTAACCCTAAAAGGATTGAATTTGACTTGTATTTATACTTTTCTGTTCTTTCCTCTCCTCTACACGCGTCATCGCGTCCTTATGACTTTTGATCAGTGATTCTGCTGTACGAACACCCAGGGGAAACTTATTCCACCACGGTGGTGCCAAGACAGAAAAGTCCTTTTATCCAAGTTCTAGATTTCAGCATAAACAATAGGTTGTGTCCCAGAATGTGCAGTTACTAACCAGAAGGGTTTATGGTATGTGTGTGTGTGTGTGTGTGTGTGTGTGTGTATATACTAGATCAGTAAGTCAGGTTTAATTGTACACTGTTTGTGTGAAAGTCAGACATCTGTGTAGAGCACAGCTCATGATGTTGCACACTAATTAAATTTAGCCATTAGCGAATGCCACATGCCACTACAGTGACCTACTAATTAGTGCAGTCAAAGACAGGTCACATGACTAAAGGACACTAAAATGAGTTCAAAAAGAATGTTCAATTGAACATAGTGCAGAAGGCTTCACACACACACATACACACACAGAGTCTTTAAAGTGAACTCTACCTACTGTGCTTGCACACAGAGGAATGTGACCCCCACGTTAAACCCATCTATGAAATGAAACACACACACACACACACCAGTAACCACAAGTGAACAGAACAGGGGGAGCAGCTGGTGGAGTTAGGTGCCTTGCTCAAGGGCACCTCAGTCGTCTCTTGCCCTGTACAGGGATCGAACCTGGGACATTCATTTTTATTTTCCCATCATAATCCAAACTAGAACCTTGTTTAAAACCAATTTATTAGGTTTTGTAATTGAAAACACACTCTTAATAGAACTTGAGCATGTTTGAGATTGAGTTGCCGTTCTGAGTTTTATTAAGCAGTAAAAAAAAAAGTCAAAAACTAATGTACATACACTTGAATATTTGGGTTGGATTCTTGTTTTTGGTTTTGTAGAAAAAAAATCATTCATAGAAATGTTGTTAATTCAAAGCTTTCTTAAAGAACCCTAAAATGTCCAGATAACTGTAGACTACCTAAAATTGGGTATGGCATGGTGTATGGCAAGATCTATGCTGTAATGCTTGAGCTGTTCCTGAGACATGAGCTAGAACTAGAAAGCTTTAGGAAGAAAATGGTCAGATCTGACAAGAAACATACATTTAACCTGTAAATAAACTTGGATCACACACTGAATCCAGAACCCTTGTGATTCTTTGGATATCCTCTTATAGGAACCCTTAAAGAATATATTTAGAGTACTACAATGTCATGTAAGGCATCCAAAGAACCATTAAACTGTACTGTCATGTCCCAGTTTTAGTCATCGCTAAGGTTGGTTAAAAATATATTCAGAACTAGAACTGACTGATCAGCTGAGATCTTGATTGTAGCTGTTCAGTGGGGAAAACATTTCAAATAACCTTCAAAACTTCTTCAGTTGTGCATCTGGCAGAAACCATTGAAGAGCCATTATTATATGAAGAACGTCTGAAGAGTTTACCATTAAATCTTTGTGTGTGTGTGTGTGTGTGTGTGTGTGTGTGTGTGTGTGAAAATGAGTGAGTCTGGATTCAAATGATTAAATCAAACCGTATTTATTCTTCAGTACCACACGCGCACACACACACACACACACACACACACGCACTGTTACACACACATGCAATACAATCTACAGCCACTTTCTGGTATCACATCACTTTTCGCTGCGTGTGATTTTTAAAACAGCCCACATCTCACACACACACACACACACACACACACACACACACACAGAGAGAGAGAGAGAGAGAGGTTTGGATACAAACATTATAGCACTGAGACCATCCATCTTTCCTCTGCAGTTAGAGGAAAAATAAAAATAATAATAATAATAAACAAACAGAGTCAGATACCAGGACAGGTAGAGTGAGAGAGAAAGAGAGAGAGAGAGAGAGAGAGAGGAGCAGGAGACATCAGCTGAAACACCTGTCTGGAATTATACAGGAAATTGAAGAGTAATAAAAAATGACAAAACTGTGGCAGAGACACCAAAGGCAAGATCAGAGAGAAGTGGCTAAAGCTCACCATGTTCCAGGCAATTGTTCATGCTGTCACTCAGTTTGAGACAGTGAAAGTCCATAAAAAAGTGGAGAAAAAGAGGAATAGAAGAAAGATAAGATGAGATGGATGAATTATCAGAGAGAGTGGAAGAAGTGCTATACTACAGTGTCCTACTGTAGAGGAGTTTTTGGGCGGGGCAATATACTGCTTACAGAACATACCATAAAAATCTACATGAACAGAACCCAAAGTACTGCCATAAACAGCGCGGTTGAGTTCTGGATTCTGATTGGGCATCAGGTGTTGATTAATGTTCTAGAACCACAGCTCTGACAGTAGTGCAGGTTTATATTAATACACTCCTTCTAATACAGTATACTTACCATAATAATGGATCATTCACAGGGGTGGGTATAGTGATTTTTCTGTCAATAATGAAACTACTGTTTAGGAATTTTGAGAGAGAAAGAGTACACTCTCTGAGTTAATAACAAGTTAACACAACCCACATGGCTTTAATAGCTGTAGGCTTCTGGTTAAGGAACCAGCCTTGTGACCACAAGGCCCCTGGTTTGATTCTTGCACCTACAAGACACGACTAAAGTGCCCTTGAGAACTGTGTGTGTGTGTTTCAGTGCACTGATGGGTCAAATGCGAAGCTTAATACTTTCACTGAGTAAATTGTACTGTGACCTGTCAGTCAGTACTGTGGCCAATAGAACAACATCTATTACATGAGAGGGTGGAGCTTCTGTGAATCATGATCTAATTACAAAGCAACAGTGTTCATGAAGTGGTGAAGTGGTGACAGCAAGATAGAACAGAGATAATGGAAATTTGATTGGCGGTCTGGTAGAAAAGGAACAGAAAAGAGAGAGAAGATACAAGAAGAAAGGTAAAAATTGCTAAAGAATCCCTTCATCCAGAAGTTTGTTTATCCCATCACAGATTTTGCTCCGGTAAAGTCTGTACTCATCTCCAGAGCCATACAACTCGCCCAGGAAGTTGACGTCGGAGAAGTGGTTGAAAACGCGATCGATGCGTGCATGCGAACGTGCTGTCAGGTGGTTCTCCACAATCTCATGGAGTAGATCCCTGCACTCGAGGAGCAGCTGTGACAGGATGCCACGGTCAAATGTGAACTCCACCTCATGGAAGCTCACTGCAGTCATGGCAGCCTGATTTAGCTTCTTACGGAAACGCTCTACTGCATCGAGCTCATCGGTGCTGAAGCAGCGGTTACGGTAAAGCACGCCGAGTTTCAGCGCAATCTTGATGACATCACGGATGATGCGATGTGCCTCCTTCTTGCTCTTGGTGAACTCCCTGCTTGCCTTGTACAACTCATCAAGGATGGAGCTGCTCGTGTCGTCTGTCAGCAGGTTGGCCACTGTCATCGTTGCCATCTTACTCAGGATCTTCTTCTGTGCCTGTAGGGCCAAGTTCTTTGAGTTGAAGATCTCAGGCCCTGGAAGAAAAATAAACAGAATTTAGAAATAGAACAAGAGGTTAAAAAGCATCCAGGAACCTAGGAGGAAGAACCTAAAGGCATAAATAGATAAAGGAATAGTTATGAAAGAAAATGAGAAATTTAAAAATGTATATTAATGCATAAAGACTTAAAAATAAAGCTCAAGTGTTCTTTAAGCAGTTCAACTCTGAATGTCTTCCAAAAAGGAAAACACACTTCTAGGGTTCCACATAAAAAGAGCACGCAGATGGTCATACCCAGGAAACCTTCAAGATACTGGACTGAATGTTGTAATGGTTATAGATACAAGGCTTCATCAATTTAGAATTATGTTTTCAAAATGAGAGAAAGTCCTAAATGCTCATCAAAGTGTCTTAGGGTTCTCTGTAGAACCTTTTGCATTTTTTTAGAATACTATACTGCTCTAAGTAACTAACCAAAACTTAATGAATTTAGGTTCTATTTATACTAGAATATATGGATTAGGAAAGCCAGACACACCTACAAACTGTCTATAGAAGAGCACACACCTCTGACCCATGCAGTATATTGAAGGGCATTCAGACACTAACAGACTACAAGCCTTCCCCCTGCATACAGGAGCACCTTTCTTCCAGACGAGCTCAACCAATTTTACGCTCGTTTTGAACACGGCATCAGGCAGCACAATACCCCCTCATTGAAAGGACTACCCCTCATCATTGACACTATCACACCCTCCACAGAGGATATATGTTCATTGCTTAGCAGAGTAAATGAACAGAAAGCTGCCGGCCCTGATGGCATCCCTGGACGTGTCCTCAGAGTGTGTGTTGGACAGCTGGCCCAGGTCTTTACTGACATCTTCAACCTTTCACTGGCCCAGGCCACTGTCCCCACATGCTGGAATACAACTACTATCATTCCGCACTGCTGCAACAGACCTGAATGACTTCCACCCTGTTGCACTCACACCTAATATTTTGAAGTGCTTTGAGAAACTGGTCCTCAGTCATTTGAAAGTAGTGCTCTCACTATCACTGGATTCTCACCAGTTTGCATTCCGCCCAGACAGATTGACTGAGGATGCCACTTCTACTACGCTTCATCCTGCTCCCACCCATCTGGACAATAAAAAAGCTACATTTGGATGCTGTTCATTGATCTTATCTCTGCCTTCAATACAGTCATCCCCACCAGTCTGGTGTCCAAGCTCAGTGACCTGGGAATCAACCACCCAATGTGTAACTGACTTCCTCACAAACAGATCTAACAGCATCATTAAATACGCAGATGACACTACAGTAGTCGGTTGTATCAGTGACAATGACAAATCGGCATACAGGAAGGAGGTCCAGCACCTGACACCTTGGTGTTCGTCTAATGACCCCACCCTCAACACAGAAAAGACCAAAGCGCTCATTGTGGACTACAGAAAAAGCAGAAACACACACTCCTGTCTGGATCAACAGAACTAAGGTACAACGTGTGTCTAGCTTCAAGTTTTTTGGTGTCCACATCTCTTGTCTGGTCAAGAAGGCACAGCACCGTCTTTGCTTCTTGAGGAGACTGAAAAAAAGGTCCACCTATCCTCCCCATATACTGACAAACTTTTACCGCTTCACTATTGAGAGTGTTCTGACTAACTGTGTGACAGTGTAGTATGGAAGCTCCACTGTGGCTGAAAGGAGGCCCTGCAAAAGGTGGTCAAGATGCTTAGCACCATCATTGAAAGACAATTACCTGCCATCAGTGAATTTCACCATAATTTACGGAGAGCATATAGCATCATTAGGGACTCTTTCTCACCCAAGCCACACCCTATGTAACCTCCTGGCCTCTGGGAGGACATACAGGAGAACCCATGACAGAACCACTCAGCTCAGGAACAGCTTCTTCCTATTATCTGTTATGTGTGTATTATCTGAATTTCTCAATACACACATAACTTTCCATTACACCACACTACATCAAGTCAACTACTGCCCACATTACACACTGGACTAAGCTAACACAATACACTCACTGTTCACTGGACATTGTAAATATTATATTATATTTAACCATTCTACATATTTATTCTGTATTCATATACATCCGTTATTACTATTTTTATCCACATATACTTTTTTATCTCATCTATTTATCACATTCTGTGTATATTTGCACAGCTTTTCTTATTTGCACAGTTTATATATTTGCACTTTGACTCTGCATATTGCTATTGTTTTCACCTCTGGTAGATGGTCACTTCTGGTCATTGTATTTCGTTGCCTTGTACTTGTACTGAGAAATGACAACAAAGTTCAATCAAGTTGTGTCAGGTACCTCTTCGTAAGTGCAAGTGTCTGTATGTGCCACTGACTAAGGATCTTTGTAGAACGTAAAACTGTCTTTCTAAAGTAAATTTCCCTTTTTACAAGGTTCTAAGTAGAAGTACTTTAGAAAAATCCCTCAAATCAGAAATGTAAAAGAAGCAAGGGAGTGAAGCAGTACTGGAGCGAGATGTGAGAAAGAACGAGTGGGAGGGAACCAGAAATGAAGTTCAGAGTCTTTTCACCTCTTATTCAATGGTGACAGGATCTCAGGTTAAATTTTACCTTTTACACTCTAATTAATCTGGAAGAAAAAAGTGAAGAAACTTAGACAGACAGAATGACAAAGTGCAGGGAAAAAAAGGATGAAAATAGAAAAAAAGGAGAACAGAAGAAGGCCCTGGAGAGATGATTACTGCAGCTAATGTCACATTTTAACGGTTTATTTAAAGGGATCCTCTGGGTCGTGCAAATGAAAAAATAAAACCTCCTTTAGGATTTTATTTTGTTTAATTTGTTATAGATTATCATACAGCCACATCAGCTTTCTGTGGAGGTTCACTCAGGCAGGGTTCTTCATACTGGAGAGAGACAAACCAGAAACCTATCAAAGGTGAATGATAGAAACTTGTGCAGTTCATTGTTGTTGGACATGATGGATTCTTTAAGTTTCTTCCCTGGAAGGTTATTGGTTTTAGATTTTAAGAGGGTTCTAGCATTCAAAAAGTGGATATACTTAGAACCTCTTCTAAAAAAGGAAAGATAGTTTGGGATCTACATAGAAGCTTTAACATTTCCATCCAGATGGATAAACAGAACTTTCTCAGACCACAAAGGGTTAAATTCTCGGTCCTGATCATTTTGACACTGGAGACTCCTTCCATAAACGCTATGCAAACACACTCCTCCTGATAAAAACTTTCACATCAGTTTGTTCTTGTGGTCCATTTGAATGATCAGTTATTATTGAAATGATAACGTATTATAACAGCTGCAATAAATCTTTTGTCCAATCAGAATTCAGAATCCAGCAGCAGTTTGGTGTAATAATAATAATAATAATAATAATAATAATAATAATAATAATAATAATAATAAATGCAGCCTGTCTGTGGTGTTTACTTTATCAATAGCACTGAAATGTTCTTCACTTTACCAGCATCCGTATTAAACACAACAGATCTGTCAGGATGAAACACAGTGTGCTGCTCTGTTAGTGTTAGTCTGTTGGGGCAGATCCTCTCTGTGTCTGTGTGATGACTTCCAGCCTCACAATCTTCAGCCAAGTATGCATTCGAGATGTTGCACTTCAGATGATTGAATCCTCCCACCATGAATGATGAAGCACTTTTTCCCTCTACAGCTATGTGTGTGTGTGTGTGTGTGTGTGAAAGAGAGAGAGAGAGTGAGAGAGAGGATTTCTGAGTCATTTGAATTTTCCACAGAATCGGCTCAAAAACATAATTCAAAAGAGACTGCATGAGGAGGGAGCATGTTAATGTTATTAGGAGGAACCATTTACGTAACAGACTTACCACAGATTTTAGTTTCATTTTAGAAATTATTCTGTGTGTGTGTGTGTGTGTGTGTGTGTGTGTGTGTGTGTGTGTGTGTATGGGTGCACATGGTGATTTTTTTTCTGAATCAGCAAAACTACAGCTTTTAGTTGTAAAACTAAAAAAATAACTAACTAAATAAATAAATGAAATGAAAAGCTGAGTTTAGGGTTTAAATACGATACTCAACCCTCTGATTAACCCACGGAGGTTAAGCTGCACTCGACTCCAAACTACACTTGTGCCGGTCCCAAAGCCTAGTTAATGGGACTTGTGTCAGGAAAGGTATCCGGGATGAAACTTGTCCCAGACCAAAACGTGGAAACCCCAAGAACAGAAGCAGCTGGAAAATTACTCAGATGTCAAATATTTCTAATGTACAGACTATACGTACACACACACACACACACTCACACACAGACACACACACCTCCTTAAAAACATTTTTTAACAGAGGTGTGTGTGTGTGTGTGTGTTTCTGTGGAATCTGATGGCAGTTTGGGAAATGTTGCCAAGAAAAAGTCCTGTTTTGCATCTGATTCGTATGCTGTGTGGCATGAACACACAGAGTCATGTTTCCTTGTGGCGTCTGTGTGTGTATGTGGTGTGCGATAATAGCTGTTTGTTGTTGATATGCAGTGTGTGCGCATGTGTGTGTGCGCGTGTGTTTATATGAAGCTGCTCTTTGTTTCATGGCTCATGATGATATCAGTGAGACGAGCTATTAAGGAAACACACATCCTTTTCATTTCTCTTTGTGTGTGTATTTGTGTAAGTATATGTGTGTGTGTGTTTGTGTGTGTGCGTGCATCGTAATTAATCAACACTTTTACTCAAATATAATATATTATACACTGATCTGTATAACCTACCTAAACAGCTCTGACCCGTTGAGGCCTGGACTCCACAAAACTCTCTGAAGGTGTTCTGTGTATCTGACACCAAGACATCAGTAACATATCTTCTGTGAGATCAGACCAGACAGTCAAAGTCTAAGTCTAACTCCCCCCCCCCCACACCCCCCCCCCCCCCAAAAAAAAAAAAAAAACAACAACACACAAACACATAAGTGATACTTCGTCTCTTATAACCCGGTCACTTGTTCACTGGTTGTCCATCCATGGACCACTGTATACTGGGACACACCCAAGACCTGCGTTGTCTAGACGTCACAGTTTGTCCTTTGTCAAGGTGCTCAGATCCTCACACTTGCCAGTTTTTCTTGCTTCTAACACATTAACTCTGAGAACTGACTCTTCATTACTGTCTAATGTAATCTCACCACTTGACAGGTTCCACTGTAATGCAGTGGGTTTGGTGGTGTTCATGTGTGGGGTGTATATATATTTATATCCGTCTGACACTATGCCTGATGTCGATGTTGATCATATGTATATAAATAAGGCTGCACGGCTGCAGCAGTGCTCTGACTGCCAGATTAATGTAATTATAGATCTTATGAAGTTAATATAATTTTAATTGAATGTTTCCTGTGTTGTTATAGAACGGAGCACTTAGATAAAGTCACTAGACCATCTGGGTTTCAATGAGAAACAGATCACACACACACACACACACACACACACACACACACTCTCTTTTCTTGCCCTGCTTCCTTTATTTCTTCTGCCCTTTTTCTTCCTCTTGCTGTGTCTCTCTCTGTTTCCCCATTACACGGCCACTCCAGGCTTTTCTCTCACTCCTGATTTATACTGACTTTATTCAGTTAGGGCATCTATGTGTGTGCATGTGTGTGTGTGTGTGTGTGTGTGTGTTTAGAATCCCTGTGTTTATGTAAACAATCTGTGTAAAGCTGACCTGATGTAAATGCCGTAGTGCATTCTGGGTAAAGCATCATTCTGAAAGGCCTCTTTTCATGACTGTTCCAAAATCCTGAAAAAATGTTAAGTCTAACTCAAACACACTAGACATTTACTATCATATACACATTGTATACATACATACATACATATATATATATATGTATGAGAGAGATCGTAAGAGAGAGAGAGATGTGTATATTAGGAAACACCGCCATGTCCTCACATAAAACGTATTGCTGTGTTAAGGTTATGTGGTTATGTTGGGAACTAACAAGCCAATTTTTAAAATCAGTAAATCAGTATATAAAAACTGGAGGAAAAACGAGTGAAAGACAAAAATGATTCAAGAAGTGCCATTTGAATTAAGTTAAAGTTACACGTCCTTCTTCACCTTCATCCAGCAGCTGAACTCATTAACTAACTAAACCCATAGCAAACGAGCTCAGGTTTTCATCATCAGATTCTCATTTTTTATTTATTTTTTTTTAAAGTCAAAAGTCACACCCATCAGACTATAAGGATATGTCACCATGACAACAGCCATCAGGCTTACTACTATAGTAGTCAGGTTAGCTAGCTAGTTTAGCACAATGGTGCTGAGGTTAAAGGTTAATGATGCAAAAACCTTCACCAAGAGCGTGCTTATACACATGAATTGATCCGTTTCTTCTTAGTGACAAATAGATGTAATGCTTAAGTGGCACACAGGAAATGACAATGTTTATAGACTTAAGCTGAACCTCAACTTTTAGCATTTAGCTTCTGAATGGTGGTCAATGTGATAATCATGTCAAACCTTCAGGATTCTGTCTCTTATTAAATGCATGCTAACGTAAACAGCAAGTATCCTGATGCTAGTGTCAGGCTTGTGATCCTGTACATGCCATATATATTTCTGGGACAGCCATAGGCTTGTGGTTAAGGAGGCAGCTTTAAGACCAGAGGGGTTCCTGGTTCGATCTCCAAAACTCCAAGACTGAAGTTCCCTTGAGCAACCACCAGCTGCTCCTCTGGGTGTGTATGTGTGTGTTTCACTGCACAGATGGGTCAAATGTAGAGGTCAATTCCTCTGCTCAGTTGTCAGATGGAACATTTTGTTTATGCTTTTCAAACTCAACCGACGCAATGCGAGGACACCCAACATGGCAGAGGAGCTGATTTACCTGTGGACTAATTACAGCCTATAGTTCAGCCAGCACAATGCTAGCTATCTAACTTACTTGGTCGTTTTGGTTTGTAATTTACATAGCAAACCATTGCACACCGAAATACGTCTTTATTTTATCACACACGTAAAGGAAACCAGATCACCGGCTAGCTAGCAGGATATGTGTCATGCCCCAGTGTCATGGACGTTATCAATAGTACCTGCTTGAGCAAAGATGAAGCTAATCTCAGCAAACCGCTGGTGCATTAAGTGTTAATAGTGTTACACTGGGGCAGGAATCCTTCTGCCCCAATGCAGGAGGGAGGAGAGGAGGGTTGTTGACATGGTCGCATTTTTACACCACACCTGGGTTATAAATACTGCCTGTTTTTCGACCATCAACTGTTGTTAATTATGTTATTATTCTTGAACAATCTCTAGATTAAAGCCTGGAGCCTAGAGGTCAAGTGTGATATCCTCAACACTTGATTTAGACTAAGGCTATAATTTATTAATATCATCCTCTAATATCAAAATCCACACACACACTCCTCAGACACACTGACAATAATTCTCCTGACAGCTCAGACTGACATGACAGTTCTCTCACTGACATGTGTGTGTGTGTGTGTGTGTGTGTGTGTGTGTGTGTGTGTGTGTGTGTGTGTGTGAGAGAGAGAAAGACACTCCGGGGTTTTGTCATCTTCAGTGTCAGACTGAACACTTTTGGACTGTAAGTGGAAAAGTTACAGAGAGAGAGAGAGGGAGAGAGAGAGAGAGAGAGAGAGAGAGAGAGAGAGAGAGGGGGGGGGGGGGGAGGGTGTCTTTTGTCTTCTGTATAATATTAAACTGCTGTTAAT
>JAOVVF010000032.1:710460-732590 GCA_028565595.1 Duopalatinus emarginatus | reverse complement strand
CCACAAAGATAGCTCCTCTCTATACTAGAGAATCAGACCGTAGTAGTACGTCTTCAGGACACCTGTAGTACACTTCTGAGGTTTGATTTGGTCGCATACTGCATACTACATACTACTTTTAGGCAGATTTAGTATCTGAGTAGTATGTAGTACGCCATTTCAAATGCAGCCAGAATTTCACTGAGAAGAATAATCTTTGGGAGTGATTCTGTGTATAAAACGTATTGTTGATTGTTGTTCAGAAACCTGTGTCCACACTGACAGCAGAGTTATTTAGACAAACCAACCCCCTTAAAATTATAAGTTTCTGTCTGTCATAGTTGTTAACATTAAGCTGTATTACAAAAAAGGCATACTACATACTACTAGCACACTAAATCTGCTTAAAAGGAGTATGTAGTATGCTGTAGGCCACCAGATTGGAGCTCTGTAGTGTACTACAGGAACAGCTTCTTCCCATACTACTGAACTCCTCAATACACACATAACTATCCACTACACCACATCAGGACAACTACTGACCACATTACACACACTGGACTAATCTAACACAATACACTCACTGTTCACTGGACATTGTAAACATTATATCATATTAAACCATTCTACATGTTTATTCTGTATACTTTTACTATTTTTCATCCATATACCCGTATTTAATGCATTTATTTATCACTGTGTTAATTGCACTATGCTCAATTTAAATTGCACAACTTTTCATATTTGCACTCTGATATTGCACATTGCTATATTCATATTTGCACAGTTTTTACATTTGCACTTTTGCACTCTGCACATAGATGCTAACTGCATTTCGTTGCCTTGTACTTGTACTGAGCAATGACAATAAAGTTAAATCTATCTATCTTTGTAGGGGCGCGAGAGTGAAACACAGAGAGCTGAACAGGAGGGAAACCTGCCCATCATAGGCACACGCGATATAAAAAATATGGTCATTTTTAAAACCATTTAAAAACAATATCGAGTATATCGATATTTGTGATACATCCCCCAGCTCTATTCAGAACTACCTGTTTTATAAAACTCCACAATCTTCACTAACTGTTAACTCATCAGTTCAGATGAAGACTTTAACCTGCACTCACCTTTACTGATGTTCTCCTGTACTGATGTTCTCTACAATATCGGAGCTCCGAAACCCGTGTGGCCAAGCGCGCGCTCTTTATCTACGGTGTCTGTACCCAAGAACGAGCCGCAGAACTGTCGAAAGAGATTTACGTTACTTTCCTAGACCCCTGTTGTAACTGAGCAATGCGGAAGTAAATCGTGCCATGGAAGACTCAACGTCACGACGGAACTACGGAATCACAAAGAGCACAAAATCAGAAGTATTTAACTGTCCGGTGTTCACTCCGTCAGCATCAGTGCCATCTACAGGACTGCTCAGAAATGACAGCATGTCAATCATAAACTTTCCTACACCGAGATAAATCAGAGTCTGTAAACATAAAAAAATACACACATATACACATAAAAAAAATCACAGGGCAGAACTTTTAGGGAATTTGTTTAAGGTATGCTTTGGGGTTTTATCTCAATTTAATAAATTTACATCAGAAGATCACATATTAGAGCACATGGGTTTCATAAATGAGCATGAATAAGAATCTCCATTTAGACTGTCTGCAGAGGTCCAGCTTCTGTACTGTATCTGCTGGTGGCTGTGGGGGGCGTTCTGCTGACTAAAACTCATCCCACACTGTCCACAGTGATACGGCTTCTCTCCTGTGTGAATGTGCTTGTTTTTACAGTTTCTAATTGTATTTTGCACTGCATGGTTGCACAAAACAACTACAGTAATTAACAGCATTTTTTTCATAATAGAGGATGAGGAAAATTACAGGCAGACATGTGATGTGTTCAATGTAATGTAACTGTTACATTATGGAATTGTGCAGGAATACGGGAGCTTGGAAACCCAGTTCTGATAGAGGACAAATCTTAGTTATAGTCATATCTAGCTAGCTAAATATGATAGATGATAAAATAAACAATATAACAATACCCAATGACAGTTGGTTACACTGCTTGCCTAGGTACCATGTCAGTGGATTTATTCTGTGTAAACAATCTAAACTCTGTCGCTTTCCATTTGATGTAAATTCCAGATGGCTTCATTCTCACTTTGTTTATGCCCCGTGTTGTAATAGGGTTTACCAGTCGACCTAGTGCCATTGTCTGCGTCTGAAATGTAACAAATGCTTTCTTTCTTAGGCTGTATTCTGAGGCAGAAAGACAGAAGGATGTGTCCAAATCGCAGGTGTGTCTTAACACTGTCTTAAGCCCTCTACTTACACAGCAAGGGATCAAGGCAGCTCCCTTGTATAAGCATAGTTATTGTTTCATTTTCATGCCCCCAGTCAGTGGTTTTATGACATTTGTTGCTAATCTACTCCCTGAAAACCACCCACCTTCTATTAATGTCCTGGCCACCTAAACCATTCAACACCTTATTAGCAAGTTTCCTAACATTGGTGATGTTAAAGACTTGGCTTGCTATTGCTACAATTTGCGTACTGAGGAATGTGCCACACCGCCCAGGGAGCTCAAGAGCACTTCCAGTCAGGAGACCATTTCCCTAAACACCAGGCCACGGCTGCACCAATAATAATAATAATAATAATAATAATAATAATAATAATAAAGGTAGGCATGTGTGTGAGAGGTGAATAAGGATTAAAAACCACACTGTGTGAGAACTGTTTTTGTTTTAATGCATAATATTTTAGTTGTTTATACAAATTAATAATCAATCAAAATAAGAATTTTGACTTATTTTTCAGAAAAATGTTTTATACACAAACAGTTCTTAACAGAACATACATGTGCACTTTATAGGGCACTTTATTAAAGGTTCTAAAGGCATATTTATGCTAAGTGGAGTCAGGAGTAAATGTTAAACTTACAACAGGATTCAAAACTCAAACACAATCAAATCAAAAACTGACTCACAGTCACTGAATGAACACAGCCCTTTTGTTTTAACTTTAATAAAGTGAAGAGTCTGTTTCATTTAAGGGCACATGTTGGAAACAAAAAAAAACTTCCGTGAGCCCCATTTGGCTGGAGCAGTGGGGTTTGGTGCCGTGTTCAAAAGGCACTTCAGCCGCATCTTCATTCAAGATTCAAAGTTTTATTTGTCACATGCATAGTTATACATGGTACAACATGCAGTGAAGTGCCATTTGACTGTCGTCCACAGAAAAAAACTAGGTAAGTAAGTAAACAGTAATAGAAGGGCACACTAGAGTTAAAGTAAAATTGAAATAATGACTCCAAAATCTAACCAGGGAACTTGTGGTCTGGTTCCTTGGTTTAGATTTCGAGTGCTTTAAATTTTACCTGTGCTTTAAAACACTGAACACAAAAAACAGCACAACAAAAATTAATAAAGGTAAAACCATTTTCATCTTTTACTATTTACTATAGTTCCGATATGCAGTGGGTGTTTTGAGCTCTTTTTTATTTCATAGAGCCTCAGATTTTAATGAATGATTCCTGATTATTATAATACATTTCTATAAAGTTATAAAATATAAAATATAATGCCTTCACATGGACATTTTCATATTTATTTATTAAAAGCTGTATGAGAAAATGACTATGTCAACCAAAAAAAGTTTTTACTAGATCAAAACTGTGTCACATGCTCTCCAAGAAACGTAGCATTTCACTTCTTCTTAGTTATATGTATATCATGGCACTGATTAGTCAAATAAAAATGACAACACAAATCAGAAAACACAAACCAGCTTCTCTTCATGTCTCGGTCTGATCTATCTGATCCACCTGATTTCTCGGCTTAGCACTCGTCTATCTGTGTCTGACGATGGTGCGAGCAATCAGCTCCTTCATGATCTCATTGGTTCCACCGTAGATAGGCTGCACACGAGCATCGACGAAGGCTCTGAGGATGTGAACATGTGACAGAACGATATGAGAAACCAGAAGGTACGGAACATCATCCTGAAGATCTGGACTACAGAATTACACACAGGGATCATGTCCATTAACTGTCTGTACTGGCGCCCCCTGCTGTTCATAAGTGACACAGCAGTGAACGTTTGAAGACGACCGGGATCACATCAGCAAAAAATTGACAACATAAAGTAAAAAAAAAACTACAATGTAATTAGACAGACTGGTTTCTGAGAGTTATGGTTGTGTGATTTCGAGCAGAAAATCTAGAATACGAGTTACTTTAAAGCTCTAAATGAAGTAATAGATTGAAGAAAATGTTGGATATTTCCTCTGATGGGCTGCGGTGGCTCACTTACTTGGCGATTGGATATTCCAACATGTAGCCCCACCCACCATGGAGCTGCAGACACTGAGTGGCCACTTTATTCTGTAACTCTGATGCCCTTAAAAGAGAAAGAGAGAAAGAGAGAGAAAGAGAGAGGGGGGCAGCTTTAGGTCAGTAAGTCAATAAGATTCCTTCTCAGCGGCCATATTTATATCATATTGATATAAATACAGAGAAAAAACTGGAGAGGGGGGGGGAGACAGAGAGAGAGAGAGAGACTGACCAGTATTTGGCCATGGAGGCGGTGCTGGAGTCCAGCTTCCCCTCACTGTGAAGCTGGAGGCAGTTATCAATAAAAGCTCGACCCACACAGATCTCCGTCTTCAGTTCAGCTAATTTGTGCTGAACAGTCTATACGCACAGAGAGAGAGGGACAGTCATCTATCCATCTGTACATACTGTATCCATCTTTCTATTATCATGGTGCAGAGCTACATCATCTCTCAGCATTTCTGCACCACCATACCAAATCTTTATTCTGCATGTCATATTACAGACTGTAGACGCTATGTCCTGTTCTGTGTCACACTCTAATTGTAGTCATTGTCTTGTTTCTGTGTATTTGTCTCGGATCGAGTTTATGTTCATGTCTTTTGGTTTACTTTGTTCTTATTGTTTGAATTGTGTTGACTATAATACAATATGTTTATGGTTTTAAATACGGTTTTATTGCTTCGTCTCAGAGAGATTATCGGTAACAGCAAGCATCTTTAAACCTCATTAAAAATTCAAAAGAGTGACAAATCCTGAGTAGTAGAAGATCCTGAAAATCTGTTCTTTTAAAGGATCTTTAAAGACTAGATGAATAAATACTTACCTGTAAGTCAGCCACAGTTTTTCCAAAGACCTTCCTCTGAGTTACGTAATTCCGAGTTTCCTCAAACATAAACTCACAGCTGGCCAAAGCCATTACTGCTATGATCAAGCGCTCCTAATAGAGAGAGAGAGACAGTGAGTGAATAAGTGAGAGAGAAAGAGGGAGAGAAACAGACAGAGAGAGAGACAGCAAGAGAGAGAGAGAGATGTACTCGTTCCATGTGTCCTAAATGGCTGCATGTTATAGATTTAAAACAACATGATAACAGTAAATGACGTGACTTGGGGGGAAAAGACATGGAATAAATGAGCGAGACATAAAATAAATGAATGAATAAGAGAGAGACAGAATAAAGGAGAGAAAGAGAGAAAGGGGGGTGTAGCTGCTCGTACCTGAGGCAGTTCGTTCATGAGATAATAAAAACCTTTGTTTACTTCTCCGAGAACAGCATCAGCTGGGAGACGAACATCCTCAAAGAACAACTCTGCTGTGTCCTACACACACACACACACACACACACACACGTATATATATATATATATAAATAAAGAACGATATCCACTAAAACTAGTATGATGTTATGTGTGTTTACGTATTTCTGTATGAGGTGTGTGTGTGTGTGTGTGTGTGTGTGTGTGTGTGTGTGTGTGCATGTGAGTGTGTACTTGTGCTTTAAGGCCGATCTTGTTCAGTTTACACCCCTTGGTGAACCCCTTGGTGCCATTCTCTACCAAAAACAGTGAGAGACCATGAGCCACCGATTTCACTTCACGATTTGTTACAGCAACAACAATGACCAGGTCACTCATCCATCCATTAGTGATAAACACCTGAGAGACGGGGTAGACAGAGGAGTGGAGGGAGAGGGTGGGTGTTATTATTACAAACAAATTTTGTCTTTATTTGTTAACATATCAAAACAAATGAACCAAAATAATAATAATAAACCTTATTTCCATTGAGGATCCAGTCAGTGCCATCTCTCCGAGCATACGTCTTCACTCCCTGTATATCACTGAACACACACACACACACACACTTTTTCTTCAACACGTCACATGACTTCTAGCGAGATATCTAAAACGAATATGTATACAGCAGAATGAGCTCATTGGGTGGGTGGAGCCTCACCTGCCCGCCCCTGGCTCACTCATGGCGATGGCACCAATGCATTTCCCAGCAGACATCTGGGGCAGGAAGCGTTCGATCTGAGCCTGCGTGCCATAATGACTGATGTACGGCATCACAATCTCCGAATGCAAAGAGAAACCAGGACCTGAGCAGTTAGAGTACATCCTAAACACAAACACACACACACACACACACACACACACACACACACACACACACACACACACACACCACAGATCTGTCATCTTCAATTATAAACAGAATACCTTCCTTGCTTGGTCATGATCCACCAGGGGCCTCATTTATAAACCTTTGCATAGATTTTGGAGTGAAAGTGTGCGTGTGCATAAAAGCAGGAAATGGAGTACGCACAAAAAAATCCAATTTATAAAACCATGCGTACGCACCCTGCACACAGTTTTCGCTTTATTAATCACAACCCAGTTCAAAATGTGTGCAGGTAAACCAGCCTCGTTTTCCGCCTCCGCACCTGCCCACATTTACCCATAAAAAGTCCACGCAAAGTCATGAATATTTAAATGTGAGCTTTCCCATTCATTCTGAGCGAGATAACAGAGGAAACTAAGTGTTTGAGTAATACCAAGAACGCCATAATGACAGACAGGGCATCACTCTTTTCTGGCTATGTATAGAACTGTGATTTTCTGAAACTAGTTACAACTGTTCTGTATGTAATTATCATAATACTTCATATTATATATATATTTTATATTTTATTATAATCATAATATTTTATTCTCTCTTTATTATGAGGTGTAATTTGTAATAATAATAATAATAATAATAATAATAATAATAATAATAATAGCCTAATAATAATAATAAGCTTTTATTTTTAATAAAAGCTTATTTTTTAATAAGCTTATATATTTGTGAGACAAAACAAAACAGATAATACAAATAAAACGTAAATACATTACAGTGAAATACACAATCTAGTGTAAAAACAATACTTCATATTGTACATATAAAGTAGAATAACATACACAAAGCATTGAAAAGGCAAACAAAAAATTGAAGCGAGTAAGTGTTACTAATTTTCACACCAAGTATTTCTTTATAAATCACGGTTTCTGCATGAGAAATTGCGTACGCGCAGTTCAGGCCCGTTTTTGCGTACACACCCTTTATAAATGAGGCCCCAGGAGAGAACGGTAACGTGAAAGAGACACAGTTACTTACTGCTCCTCCCACACGATGGCAGCAGAGAGCAGGTCTCCTCCGACCCCGCCATGTTCAACAGGAGTGTAAACACCCAGCAGCCCCTGCAGCCCCGCCTTCTCCCACACCTCCCTACTGACCTGACCCGCCTTCTCCCAACTGTAAACATACAAACACACACAAATACACAGTGCACCTATAAACATGGGATTTCTTTTCCTATTTTAACGTACAACACCCTGTAAGTTCTGAACTAAACTTCCCAAAGGTTTTCAATGCCTACTGGCAGACCTGTGTGACACCCGAATGTCCTTACACTGTGACACTGATAGTGTTACGCTGTTACAATATTACACTGCTACACTGTTACACTACAGAAGTGTTAAAAACAGCAGTTTTATTACATATTCCCATAGTTACACAGTGTTTTTCAACAACTTTTATGTAACAGCAGACGAGTGTAACTGTAATCCTGCACAATGTAACAGTGTAAGGATGTACTGTATGTATGTAACAGGGTAACAGTGTAAAGATGTACTACATTGTAAATATGTAACAATGGAAACTGTATTCAGTTAATATGCATCGCAAAAGATTTTTTTAAGAATATTGAATATAATCTGTGATTACTAATCACCAAACAGGACGTTACTCTAATTATAAATCTTTCACATTCACGTTTTAAGCGTGATGAGACGTGACTAAATTCACTGTTCCTCCTTAAAGAACCACATTTTAGAACCGGCGTGTGATGTTGATGTGTGGTTTAGGACGAGGCCCCTGCACTCACTCTGAATGATAAGGAACCACTTCTTCTTTAAAGAATCGCCGGACGTTCTGTCGGAACAGGTCGTGTTCCTCAGAGAAAATCCGTCGTGTCCCAATGTCCATCAGCGACTTGGCCATTGAGGTCTCAGGGCGAAAGGGGGCAGGTGTGTCGCCCTGCAGGTTCTGGGAGTGCTGCATTCTGGGGGGAAAAGAGTTTCAGTGGAAGCTCAGGCTATTTATAGACCAACATAAACAGCATAACATGATGCAGTTCACTGCCATAGTCAACAAACACTATATCATCATCTACCTGTAACACACACACAATCATTCAACAGCAATTTTGATCAATTCCAGTACAGAAGGAATTATAAAAGATCTAAATTCTGGTTGTTTATTTTGGACCAGTTTGAAAAGGCATCACAGCATCTCAAAGAAGGTAATATCATTGTGAGGTATTAAGAAAACTGTTCAGATTAACATGTAGCAACTTTTAATTTAAAAACAGTCTAAAAAACAAATACACCCCCAGAATACAGATATTCAGTCGCTATGTTTTTTCACACCACCACCTATTTCATGTTACAGTTGTGTGTGTGTGTGTGTGTGTGTGTGTGTGTGTGTGTGATTCCAATTAAATTTGTGTCTTTAGCGTAGGTGTATGTACATTTATGGCTTCTCTAATCTTTATTATCTTATTGTTGATTGTAAACTATTTGCAGCTGGACTCAGTGTAACTACAGTATACTCATTCTGGTAAAAGACATTCTTTCTTTAACTTATGGTTGACAGACCTGTCCACCGTGTCCACCCTAAACTGGGTCATAAAAAGGCCCATCTCTCACCACTTTTTGAAAATGTAAACATTTTTCATATTTTGCGGTTTTGCGCATACATTAAATAAGACGTAAATTAAATGATTAGAAAAACCTACCGTGCCATCTCAGCATGCTAAACAATTAAAATAAATTTAAAATTGAAAATGTCTTTTCAGGTGCTCTGGACATATGACTATATGAAAGAAATATTTTACAATAGATTAGTAGCACTATGAAAATAACACTTTTTATATCTCTTTATTGGTCCCCAAGTAAATAACAGTATTCTACAAACTATACATCTATTAGAAGCTGTTTTTTCATAAAAGTTTTGTCATAAAAAAGCACATCTGGTCTCTTAATATTTATTTAAAATAACATTAAATCTGTTTGGATATCAGCAAGAAAAATGCTGACAGCTTATTTTATTTTCCTCTTCAATTTTTATACATAATTGTGTCAATAATGTTAAAACTCTTTTACTTTCTTAAATATTTGTGTATAACAGGATGGACATTTACAACTTACTTTTAAAGGTTCTGAAATACAAATAACATTTTCTTTGCATTTAAAGTTTTTATGGAATTTTCACAGTTTAGAAATTACAAAGCAGCATCAAACTGTATAACAGTAAAAGCTGTTTAGCGTCTCAACACTTCATTTAAAATTCACAGTGAAATTAAATAATTCAAACTAAGCAATTGTAACTATTTACAACCTTTATACAACATTAAGGCTTGACATGTAGCATTCTACAATTTATCAATTACATGAAATATATTTCATAAATTTAAATGTTAAAAATGTAAATGAAATTTTGTAAACATTTAAATATTGACCAATTAATTCAATAAAATTCAATTAAAAATATACAATTATAATGATTTCATCCACTGAAATCTAAATATACAGAAATTAAATGCAAAACGATGCAAAAATGCAAAAAAATACGACGCATTTGAAATTAATTCTCTTATGAATATCCTGAGGCCTTTTGTTCCTCTGCCGTATGCAGTAGAGTCAACCCTGTTAGAGGTGTTTTATAACAGGACTGACGATAACAGGACTGACAACTGGCATGTTCAATCTGCAAAATCATCAATGTTATGAAGCACATAGCTACACTACTTAATTATTCAATAATGATATTAATAACATTTTCATATATATTTACGTATATAATTATTCACGTCATTTTTTTTTTATCATTTTATGAGTAAAAACTTATTTTTAACAGTGTTTTCAGTATGTACTTAGTCGTTCATTTTAAAGGTAAAAACGGCTGTTGTTGACACTTGATAAAGACCAAACACAGAACATTTTACTGCACTTACAACAATTCTTAATTTTTAATATTTAAAAAAAGAGAAGTTTTTATTGATGAATAGTTTGTAGAAAATAATGATGCAGTTGTTTTTCTGTATTTGTAATCTAGGAGTATTTTATTCACCATAATATTAACAGGACAGATTGTCCTCAAATGCTGAAATGACCTACTGGCAGTGCATTTTGTAAGAATACAGCCGTATTTTACCACAGCGCTGCTGAGTTCTGGATCGTGATTGAGTTAATCAGATGTTGCTTCATATCCTATAACTGAAGTAGGTTTACATTAATGCAGGGTTTGTTTAGCTGGTATTCCATGACACCCCTGGTACATCTACAGACGTCTCTGACAGGTGAACGCTCATGTGTGATGAGGTCCACCTGTTCATGTCCTGCATTAAGTCACCAGATCTCAGACCTGTCCTGCAGTAAGTCAGGTGTTCATGTCCATGTCCTCTAGGTCATAGAAAAGTATTAGACTGGTGTACTAGAAAATCTGGCCCTTCAGTGTATATCAGTATATTCACTAATCAGTCTTGTTAATGGGATCAAGCGTCATGACGTCACGAATCTCCCAGCTCACGTGACCTTGATTATAGTGAACTTTCCCCTAGTTAAGCCCATGTACAGGTATTAATGTACAGGTATTAACCCAGGTGTGTGTTAGACACGGAAACATTATGAGTGTGTAAGTGTGTGTGTGAGTGTGTGTGTTGGAGCTGGTGAAGGTCAGTGTGGAGTAAAGAACACTGAACTGATCTTACCTGCACAAGACCGGAGCACGAGCCGATTTATGAATCCTGCCCAGGACAGCAGTCACACACCTGGACAGAGACATGATGGACTGATTAATGCTGTCTAGACTTAATACTGTCTCTGAGCTGTATGTCCAACAAATCTTCTGTCTATCTACAGAAGAGTGTGAAGCCAGTCAGAGTGTGTGCGTGCGTGTTCGCGCGCGCGCATGTGTCAAAATAAAAGCTCCGCTTCTCCAATTAAGCATAATGAGTTTGGACACAATTGCTGTATTGAACTGTTGGTGTAATAAATCTTCTCTGTGAAGACTCTGAGCAGGAAGAAGAAGAACACGGTGTTGAGTGTTGTGTGGACTGAAGGAACAACACTGGAGGAGATGAGCACATGCTACTTTCTGAGAAGGTTCAGGTCCTTAAATGAGTGCAGCAAGATGCTGATGATCATCTGTAAGTCTGTGGGTGCAGGTGCTGTCATCTTCAGAGCAGCATTCAGAGACTGGTTCAATGTTGAGGTGGTCAGTAGATGGTTGTAAGGTGGTGATGGTGAAGTGGTCACTTAACAAACTCACTGCCAAATTGGACAACACATCACACCACGTCTCCATGACCTGCTGGTCAGACAACCAGATTTATCATTGTAACTGTAGTGATGTGTGAAAATAATATGTGAATAACTATGAAAGCACATACGAGTGTTTAAAGAAAGGCAAGGGGTAGAAGAAAATAGATTTAAATGAAAGAATTTAAGTTTGTCCATAGACATGTTCTCTGCCATCATCACCAGAATGTAGGGTGGCCAGAAGTCCAGCTTTTGGTCAGACAGTCCAGTTTTTCTGCTCAATACCTGGACAGACATCTATTAGACCTCCTTTTGGAGGACAGCTGAGGTTGCATGTGACAAATATCTTTTTGTGTGTCATTGGTTTCCGAAAATCTCGAAACAAATACAGTGAATTAATTGGATCACATCGCCATGTGATCTTCTAACTCACCAACAAGTTAAGCAGCTAACCGCAGAAACCACTGATGCCGACATAATGTAGACATTACCTTCAAAGGAAATGCACATGCAAAACGTACGGAGTGCAGTTACATCATCTGTGGCATGCTTTTTAGTACTACATGGTCACCACTGAATGATAGAATATCTGCTGCTAAACTTTCTAAAGTATATCATCCTGTGTTATTTTTCCCCCTCAATATTCTGGTGTCATGTCCTCCTTTTGGTGGTGTCATGTTTTTAGGGTTATGAAAGTGGCCACCCTACCAGAGTCCAGCTTCATTCCGACCACAGAACCAGCCCATTTGATCAGTTTGTCCAACCTGCATGTGTCCTTCTTGGATATGCTGCCCCCTCAACACACCACGGTGTGTTGGAGTGATAAAACAACTATGGAGTGATAAAACATCCACAGGAGTTTCTTGCAGATGTTAAAGGACCGCAGCCTCTTCAGAAAGCACAGCCTTCTCTGTCCCTTCCTGTACAGGTGGTCAGTATGACCTTGGTCTTTGAGGTGTTGAGCTGCAATCGTGCGTGTGTTGTTACTGTCATTGTGAAGGTAAGTAAACCTATTTAAACATTATTAATAGCTGTTATATTTCATTTATAGGTTCTTATAACTTTATAACTTAATAAATTACACTCTGATGTGAAGTGTATTATTTACACAATATGATGAGTTTGTCTTAATAAGATTTTTTGCAGTGTAATCTCTAAACTATACCATTAAAAATTATTTTGATATAAAATGTTAGATCATTTTCCTGCAGACATCTTACTTGGAGACACTCAAGAGGAATGACATGTGAGGATTTATAATTCATTCTCTCTGTCTTTACTTTTTAGAACCATTAGCAGGACCTTCTTGTCCATGGAACATGAGCTAGAGAAGGGAGACTTCCTGTTATCAAATAACCGAGAATACAAGGCAGTATTTCGGGTAACAAACTCTGGAAGTGTAAAAGACAAGCTATGAGAGATAGTTCAAACCTTAACTGTTATATGTACAGTAAGGAAACTAGTTTACCTGTACAATGAAATTCCTAATTTGCTGCCCACATTGGATGTCGGAGTACAAAAGTATAAAAAGTATAAATAGACAAATAATAAAAGATCGAATTAAGCATGCAGTAGAAACTATTCAAAAATATATGAGCTGTGTACATTGTGTAGAAGGGTGACACATCAGTTATTTTGCAACAGTCTGTAGTAAAAGTGGTGATTGTACAAAATGAGCAGATATATTGTAACTATACAAGAACATGTGCAATAATGTGCAAAAAGATATGTGCAGCTGTATGCAGACACGTAAACAGTCAAGTACAGTTAGTGCAATTATTCATGTGTAAATGTAGTAGTGTCTATGAGGGAAGTCATCAACTCGACTGTTTAAGAGTCTGATGGCCGTAGGAAAGAAAGAGTTCTTTAGTCTGGTGGTCCATCATTTCACACTTCTATATCTCCGACCTCAACCTGTTGGGGGTGGGTGGGGTCTTTGATAATAGAGGCAGCTCTCCTGTGGACTCTTTGATGGTAGATGCTCTGCAGAGAGGGTTGTGCAATCCTGGTTATTTTTGTTGCAGTCTTTATCACTCTCTGCAGGCATTTGTGGTCCTTCACAGTAGCGGTCTTCTTCTGCCGTACCACACAGTGATGCAGCTGGTCAGGATTGACTCCATAATGCAGCTGTAGACGTTGTTGAGGATTTTGGGTGACATGCCAAATTTCCTCAGCCTCCTCAGGAAGTACAGCCACTGCTGAGCTGAGCCCTCTTTATCACCTGTGTGGTGTTCAGTGTGACTGTTCTATCTCATTAAGCTTTAGTTTGTTTGCCGCTGTTCACTGTTTTATTCTTGCAATAGAGGCAAAGCATGCACACAGACAGAGCATTCACAGCTACTTCAACAACAGCAGTGACACACTCCGCATGTGGCAGGGCATCCATACTGTCAGGAAGACCAGCGGGAAGACCACCCATCTTCCAACGACCAGGTGTTATGCCTTACAGCAACTAACATGAGGAAAACTCTATGCAGAGCTAACCCACAAAAAGCTGCTGAACCAGACAACATTCCTGCTAGAGTGTCAGCCTGCATTGGACAAAACACCTCCAGCACCACGACTGTGCAGCAATGCTCGACTGAGGTGACACGACTGTGGTGGGTCTCATCAGCAAGAACAACGAGTCTGCATACAAAGCAGAAGTTCAACGGTTAATGGACTGTTGTAGAACCAACCACCTGTCTCTGAACGTAGACAAGCCCAAAGAGATCATACACTTTGATCCCATATCATGTGTGACTGAATGCTTGCAGAGGCAGCTTAGGATTGAAGTGCAGCTTGATCTAATGATGCTCGGTGAACTCAAAACAGGTGAACATAATCAGGGTTAATCAACAGGTCAGAAAACAAGTGGGAAACATTTGTAGGCCGCTGTGAGTTCTGGGAACTGGTGAACCACTAACACTAATGTTTGCTATATTCTCAGGTTATGAGCTAAATTTCTTTAAGACTGAATGTCTACCAGTAAATGTCTGATTCCATGTTACATAAAAAATCTGGTTGTAAATGGTTCATTAACATCACACGTCCTTCGATGTAAACAACATTTCTGCCCTTTAAACTAAGCTTAACATCTCTTGTGTAATTGGGGAAATGTACATATGACTTTAGATGGCACGCTGTTAAAATGAATGTGCTGTCAAAGTGTTTATTCTTATTTCAGTGCTTTGTGTACGTGGATGTGCCTGTATGTATGTGGGTGTGTGTGGATTTCTCTAGAATCTAATATCAGAAATTAATCAATGTTTGGGAGTTGAACACGGCTGGTAATATGAATACTGTATATCAGGGTTGTCGATAAAGGAGTGAAAAGGAGTGAAGCAACCTGTCTTGCAATTAATTATATGTTGTTTTAGTTTATTAAACTTTTTAGAAAGAAAAAGCTATTCAGATTTTTCGTACTATTTCGTGCGATTTTTCGGCTTGTTAGGAAGCATTTCCAGGGAAAGTGTTATCAGTTACATAACTTTGTTAAATCTCAAAGTTCATGACAACACTATTATAAAAATACTGAGCAAGTATGGCTCATTTACATTAATAAATACATGTTGTAATTTGTTTACTTGAGGTGGTACCTGAGCACTTCACTTTAAGACCATATAATTTATTTAGAACATCCTGATACCAAAAACCATTCATTCCAAATTGCATGTTTTTTTTTACATGGCTGTATATATAGACACGCAGCAAATAAGGAAATAAATAAATAAACAAATAAACAAATTAATAAATGTGAATGTAAAATTAAAATTAAAATTAAATTAAAAATAAATCTTTTTAGAATAGAACATTTCATTAAACTACACTGTACACCTCAAGAGTTAGTGTACACTTTTTAGGGCACTTTTATGGCAGCACATTGCTTTATAAAATAATGAACTTATGACAACCTGATCATCCTAAAAAAATATAGACAAATATTACACACACACACACACACACACACACAGTAACAGACTGTAGGAGAAGGATAACATACACTGACAAATATACACATTTCATTCTAAAATTCGTACTGAAGTCACATAAGGAAGCAGCTCTAGTTCTCGTTACATTTCATGTTTTTAGAAATGTAAATCCTAAAAGTTCTCAGAACTTCAGTTGTGTAAAAGTGAAGTAACTGTAATATGTTGACTGTGTTAGAGTAATTGTTAGAGTTATGTTTGGTGAAATCCTTCACAAAACCTTCTTCAACATGTAAAAACATGAAAATATAAAACCTGAAACAAAACGACTTTTTGTTCACATGAAGAGGAAAACTGAGAAACTCCAGGTCACTGTACGTTTGTTTTGATGAAATGACTGATTTTAGTAATTTAATTTTATTATTGTAAAAATATGTTTATTTTTATGCATGTAAAGAGAAATATTTGAAAATGACACTGCATTGATGAACAGATATTTATAGTCGGCTCTTTTATGTATAGTCTGTCAGATAACAGACAGAAAAATCAGCCAATCAGAGTACAGCAGAATGTGTGTATATAAACTCCACTGTAATATACACCACTCGCCAATCATCTCAAAGCAGATCGCTGATTCATCTCCAGCGTTGCACTGAGCAGGTGAGTAAAACTGATTTAACACAACTATCAGGAAGGAAACATGGATATATTTAATACTTTAATAGCAATGATTTATATACATGATGTATAGAAAATAATAATTTTCTGTCAGAAAAAATAAAACATTCACTCTGACATTTAAGACATTTTTGCTTGTTCAGAACCATGAGCAGGAACTACTTGTCCAGGAATGACGAGCTCCAGAAGGGAGACTCCCTGATATCTAACAACGGAGAGTACAAGGCAATCTTTCAGGTAGAAATAAAACTGAAAATAAACTCCTGAGCTGCATTTCTCATCAGTTTCTTCCACTAAAAAATGACTTCCCATTCATTACATCCACAGAAATATAAACCCAACCAGTGATTTCATTCTAATCCTTTGTCTTATTTCAGGACGATGAGAACTTTGTGGTCTACGGCTGGAAGCCGCTGTGGGCATCCAACACTGGAGGAATTACAGACGCCAGACGCCTGATCATGCAAAATGACTGCAACCTCGTCATATATACAGCGACCAAGCCGGTGTGGGACAGTGGCACACACTGCTCAAACGTCAATATATGCCGTCTGAGTTTGAACAATGACGGATTTCTAGTGATCGATAATGACGGGGATGTGGTGTGGAAATCCACCAAGTCAAGTTAAGATAATTCTGTGTGAAAAGTCTCATCTCAATAAAGCTTCATCTCAATAAAGCAGTAAAGAGGATCAGCTGGATGTATTTGTGTCTCTGTTTCAGTGTTATTATAATCAATCCTGAGCTGAAGTCAGTCGGATGAATCCACTTCAGGTGTAATGTAAAATTAACTCTGTATTCACACTGCTGCAAACAAGCTTTCACAGGCCTGTATTTAACATTGACTTCATACACATTTAACTTAATCTAAATTTAATATTTTATCTCTATTCAGATTAATAAACCATCACATCTTCAGTCAATCTGTCCAAATGATCTCTAAACCTGATCATCTGTATACTTTATCAGACCAAACTAAAATAATTATTAATATTATAAACAGTAGAATCACAGAGGTTTTACACATGTTATAACTATAATTACATATAAACATAGCAAAAGGTAGTATTTATGTTGATGCTGTTCTGAAACTTATAGATATCTCTACAGATAAAGATATCTGAAACTAAAAATATAAAAATATATAAAATAAGAAAAAAATGGTTATTGTTATTGTTTTCTATAAACTTGTTTTATTTATTTAACGGTTTAACACAATACAATACAACACAATTTCACATTTCAGTGTGATGAAATCGAGTCTCGGGAGGTTTGTGTATCTGCAGTGCTGAAACATGAAGTTCAGTTAGTGCAGTTCACCACCAGAGAACAGCAGAGGAAGGTAATAAACCTAGAACAACCGAAGAACCTTTACTTTGTTAAATATGCTTAACAACAACAAAAACACATTGAGAGAAATGGCCTGATTTTAATTAGGTCTGAAACAGAGAAAGGTCCCATATGCTAGTGAGACTAAGCCCAGTTTTTCAAGTCTCAGAAGCCCTGTGGTAAACTGAATACAAACACAGCTGGATTTGGAGTTTGTTCTGGCTGGCCCGGCCTAAATGATCTGTGTAACTGAACAGGCGTCAGTGTAAAGCGGACGAATGCATATTCAGTGCCAGTGAATGTCAGGTCATGTCAGGTGGCCAGAGTGGATCAATCTCAGTTATTCACTTATCTTCAAAATCATTGGGCACAAGGCAGGAATACCGTCTGGGCAGGGCACCAGCTTTTTGTTTTTTAAGGAGGAACAAACTGTCAAACTCAATGTAATTCTTCATCTGTTGAATAATTCAGGATCAGGTGTAGGTTCCTTAGAGTGATAGAAACCTCAATGCTTTATCATACAAAGACATTTTGGAGAACTGTAAGTTTCCAACTTTGTGGGAACAGTTTGGGGAAGATCATTTTCTGTTCCAGGATGATGTCTCAGTGAACAAAGAAAGGTCTATAAAGTCACGTTTGGGTGAGTTTGGTGTGGAACCACAGAACCCTGACCTCAACCCCCTCCAACACCATTAGGATGAAATACAATGGAGATTGTGAGCCAGGTCCTCTCGTCCAACATCAGCGTCTGACTTTACAAATGCTCAAAATGGTCAGAAATTCCAACAAACACACTCAAAAATCTTGTAGAAAGTCTTCCAGAAGAGTGGAAACTGTTATAGCTGTAAAAGGAGTAAAAGGACCAACTCTGTATTAATGCTTATGGATTCAGAATGGGACGTCATAAAAGATCCTGTAGATGTAATGTGTTGGTGTCTGAATAGTTTTGTGCATATAGTGCATATACATGACATACTCAGTTGGGCTCATATCAGGTATACATGCAGACTGCACAATTGATCAGAACTCTCCAGAACTTGGGCCTGATGGCATAGTTCATTATCCTGCTGGAATACTCCATCATAGTGGTGGTCCATGAAAGGCTACAAATGGTCACCAGGGGGCTCTGACGGACAAAGCGGATAAGAGATGACTGACTGACAAACATGTGATGAGCCCATTTCGCCACCAGAGGGCAGCAAAGGACAGAAAGATCCCTGAACACCTGAACACATTTCTAATTAGTAATATAGAAAAATAACAATTCAGGTATAAAATAATGAAATAAAATAAAGAATAAAAACAGTTACAATGAATAAGGGAAAAATATAGTGTGAATTTAAATACACAAAATGTGTGTGTGTTCATTTAGCTGCTGGACCAGCCGTAGACGCTCCATGTGACGCAGCTCACGTCGGGTTGCCAGAGTGGATCAAATAAGGTGTCTTTGTTTGGGTTGCCAGAGTAGATAGATTTGGTTTGGTCTAGACAGAATTAAATGTTATATGACTGTGTAACTGTAAACAGCTTGACAAAGGGGTATAAGACATGTGAATATGGCTCACAACTGTAGACTTTACAGAATCCACAATTTGATATCTGAGCTTATTTGTGGCCCACACACTGCATGGAATGAAAGCACAGTGGAAGGACAGATGTGGATGACAGAACTCAGAATTTCATAGCCATGAAAGGGACATATCAGCGACCTTTAAAAAGCCACTGTCAGAAATGGCCCACAACTCAACCACATGTACAACTGTGCAATTACCATGCCAGATGTGGCCCAGATATGTTTTGGGACACATGAGCAATAGGTGGGCCACTTTTGGCTTAAATGCAGTTTGCCAGTGCTGATTGCAAGCCAGCAGTGCTTTATTGTGGCCAGAAGTTGTCCACATATGTATGCTATCTGGGTCCCTTGTATATTTTCTCAACAGCGCCCTTACAACTACCCCATTCATTGAGGCTTCATTGAGGTAAGAGACAAATTCTTTCCCAAGAATGACAAGGCAACAATAACCCAAGATCAGCATCATATGTAAGATGAAATCAACCATTAAGAGACTCGCTGAAGTCTGTCTGGTTGCACCAGACTCAGTAGTTAAAGAAAACATAATTCCAGCCATGCTTGATCCCCAACAGTCATCATACTGTGCTAGCAGATCCACATGAGATGTAAACTTAACTGCCATTCACACTAATTAAAACTACTGTGAAGACCCTAAGTTATATGTCCATGAATTAAATACAATCATCCCCCAAAACTGGTCTTTAAGCTCTAGGATCTGAGCCAAAACCTCTCCAGCTGGATCATAGACCAGATTAACTGTCCCTCCTGTTCCTTATGGTTACTTTCTGAGCCCCTTTACAGTGTGGTTTTTATTGACAGTACAAACATGAAACCACAGTGATACCATGGGTTGGTCTCAGATACCCGAGAGTCTGACTACAGAGAGGAGGTCCAGCACCTGGTGAGGTGTTGCTCATACAATAGCTCATCTCATAACCCCAGTGAGACCATCATTGAGATCAGTAAAGGTGGTGGACACGCTCCACGCTTTATCATTGGAGACATATAGGAAAGACTATTAAGCTTCATGTTTTTGGTTGTCCACATGTCAGAGGATGTATCATGGAGAGACGATACCACAGAACTCTTTAAGAAAGAACATCTGCTCACCTTCTACTGTCCTACATCTCACTCCATCACACCTCATCACCCACATCACAGCTCCCCCTGCTGTACAGGTTTATAGTTCTGTATAATACAGTATACTGGATATTTCTGTTAATTTGTTTTAACAATAAGTTAAATAAATAAAAGTCACAGATCTCAGATAGGTAAGAGTGTGTCGGGGTTTTTTTAAGCACTCGGGTGTTTATTTGGTTTTAATCTGGCAACCCGCATCACGTAGGCGGATGTTGCGCACGAGCTGTCCGTTTACTCCCGTTATTCTTCTCCAGAAGAAGAGCAGGTGCATCTCTCTCTCTCTCTCTCTCACACACACACACACGCTCTGACCCGCGCGCAGCTTTATAAACTGACCGTCGCGCGCTCCGCCATTACAGAAACGGGCGCACGAGGATGAGGATGTTGATGAGGATGAGGTTGATGAGGATGAGGATGAACACACTGGGGGTTTGTCTGTTCCTTTCCATCATAACTGCACTTTTACACCAAACACAGGCCTTTCCTACACCTCCTACATCACAAGGTACAGGATTATTATTATTATTATTATTATTATTATTATTGTTATTATTATTTTACCGGACTGTGTTATGGATTATTATATTGTAACCGACACTGTAAACATATTGTAAAAATATATTTTTTATCATTAGTTGACTTTTGTTTGTTTTAGTAAAAAAAAAATGTTTGCAGATTAAAGATCAGTGGGATACGCTTAAAAGTTTTTTAATATTGTGATTAAATACTCTGCGAATCGAAATCTTTTTATTGCTCATGTTCTAGTTATTGCTGTAACTCAACTTTGTTACATAAAGATTAAAGGATCAGTCTGCAGGAGATCACCAGGTTACTGAATAAAATAAACAGAATGTGATATTGATTTCTGCAGTAAAGTTGTTTTTACTGACATAAGATAATAAACAATAAATTAATTATATTTTATATTGTATTAAAAACTAAAGAAAAATTATGCTCTAAATTATGTAATAATAAAAAATATAACCTTTTTATAAAATGCTTTTTTTTAAAAACTGAAAAGTTGGTTATAAATGATGTGTTAAGATATAAGAAAACTGCTGTGAATAGAATTATTAAGATTTATACAGAAATAAGCTATAAACTATTATACACTGCATATAAAAGCATTTAATAAATTAAAAATAAAATATAAGTATATAAAAAAACTATAAATATAAATAAAATAAAAAAAATATATACAAATAATAAAAAGGAGGCACATTTCTATAAGTTACATTTACTCTTTTAGATGATTATTAAAATGTATTTTTATGACTTGTATAAATATGAGGTGTTGTGGATTTAACAGTCTGATGAGTGTGTTTCAAAAGTCATTCAGTGTCTCTTATTGTGAATTGTTTTAATATTGAGCAGAAGATGGATTTCTCTTTATACCTTTAGAAATGGTTAGTTGGTTATTTATAAAGTATGTGGATCTTGTGTAAGGTTGTGTGTTGTGTGTCACATGTGGCAGGCGCTCTATTTCTATGGCGGTTTATGGTTTATCCTGTAATCAGATTACAGCTCCTGAAGCTGCAGGTCTGATAACAGTGATGACTCAGAGTCCTGTTCCACAGTTCAACTCAGATTTAATGTAGAGAATAAAACTGATTTTATCCTCACTGGTAATCTTAAATAACACAGAAACACGTTTTTTATAAAATAGTAACACGCATTTCCATGCAAAATTGTGTGTGTGTGTGTGTGTGTGTGTGTGTGTGTGTGTGTTTGTGTGAACATGTGTGTTTATGTCGCAATCCAGATAAAGCAGAATATGACAGGCAGCTAACAGAAGAGAGACCACTACAGCAGCAGGTAC
>JAOVVF010000032.1:692211-704527 GCA_028565595.1 Duopalatinus emarginatus | reverse complement strand
AAATCAATGTATTTCTATCAATGTGCGGGAATAATTCTCATAGCTTCGCGGGTTGCGGGCGGGACTAGAAATACACACTGCGGGATTGGGCGGACGCGTTGCACACGCGTTGCGGTCGCGGGCGGTAATGGGCAGAATTTCAGCGGGAACGGGCGGTAGCGGGATAAAAAAACAGTCCCGCGCAGTTCTCTAGGGTTAAAGAGAGTTTATGTTGAAAGGCACTGGTATAAACAGTAGTAGAAAACAGTTTGGGATCCTCATAATGAAGAAACACATCAGCCGACACGTCAGAGTTCGTTTTAATAACCAGATTGTGAGATCAGTTTCGGCAGCTGTGCAACCTGAACCCACTGAGTCTGAATGCTGCTCTGTATTAGTAATTAGTAAAACGTGTGTGTGTGTGTGTGTGTTTTCAGAGCAAGACGCTCAAGAAAGGGAGACACTCATCACCATCATGAAGACCCTCATCGACTTTGTTAAGATGATGGTGAAATACGGCACCATCACACCTGAGGAGGGCGTGTCCTACCTGGGTAAATCTACACACCTGACTAGTAACATATCAACGCTACTAACTAACGCTAACGTGGTAATGTGGTGCAGAGTGCTGACAGTGGAGACTCCTTCCAGACAGAAGTGCTCAGAAGTGCTCAGAGAGTTTGTGCGAAAACGTCTCCCGCACACGTCCCCATGAATGTCCTGTTACCGTAGCAACCATAATTGTGTTTGTGTGTTAGGAAAACAAGAGAGACAAGAGAGGTCGATCATGACGGCGGTTCTTTTGTGTGTTTTGACAAGCAATCTCCTCTTATCAGACCTACACACACACACACACACACACACACACACACACACACACAGAACAGCTGTCTAATGTTTAGAAAAGCCAGTTTTATTGTCCTCCAGCTTTTTGTTTTTATCAGAAACTGTCGTCTCTTTTGCGTACAGAGGCTGAAGCACCGTTTACATCTCATCTGAGAATTAGTGACATTTCTAATGTAATTCAATGATCTCACCAGTTAGTTGGTCAAATCAATATCAGTATTTGATTTATTAGAATGATTCGTTGTTTTATTTGACTCAGCACTTGACTCGTTGTTGCAGATGCTGTTCTGTGTTGTATTTGTTTTCTGTTATAAGACGCCTTTCCTCCTTCGTTTGCATACAGGAACATGACTGGCTGTTAGATTTTATGACGCAGTAACACTTATCAGTCTTTTGGCGAGCGTTCGCCTGCGTAATATATCGTCTGAAAGGATTCTAACAATGAAAAAAGACATCGTTTTGGTTCTTTTTCCTCATTTTCACGCTTATACAATTGCTCCAGTTTTGGTCAAATGAAATGAAAGGCATCGGCTTCCTCCTGATCAGAATTCTTCACTCACGCCTCGTCGACGACATTCATTATTAAAACCTAGATAACAGGGTTGTTGTCTGCTCGGGTCGTGAGGTTGCTATGGTAACCTTTACGTACATCAGGCCAATAAAGCTGGCGTGTAAATAAAGAAGCGTGCTGCCTGGAAACGAGGCAGCTTTAAACCGGTTCATGTTGCACGTCATAGCTAATGCTAATGCACGTGCGTGTGTGTGTGTTTGTGTGTGTGTGTGTGTGTGTGTGTAGAACAAACAGCTCGGAGACACTGAGACCTCATGCTAGCATCTTTATTCCTAGGTTTAAATTGCTTTTACCGTCACTTCCTGTCTCGATTTCCACTGAAGTTAATTAAAATGAGAAATTCAATTTGATGTCATTTCAGGGATGCTGATTACCCAGAATGCACTGCAGGGATTTCATACAAAAAGCCTGAAAGACTAAACAAACACAGGATATTGTTTTACTTACTATAAAATATAACATGTAATTTCCTGAGGACAGTTTGAATTGTTACGTCATTATCTATTTATGTGACACATTTATTCATTAATTAACCTGTGGTTTCAGTTAGTAATGTATTTAGACAGATATTTACGTTTTGTTAGATTTTTTATTATTTATTAATAGTTATTAATATTGGAGCTTGTTATGTTGCCTGGAGCGATGCTGCTGTAACCATAGAGACAATATAATTTTACAATAAGTGCCAGAGATGAAAGTCTTCTCCTCAGAATATGTATTGGATGATGTGGTAGTTACAGTATGTATAAACGCTAAATGAGAAAGTGGACTGAACATCTGAGTGAATGTTCGTATTGTGTCCAGGCTGGGTTTTTTTATTTCTTATTATTGAGCTACATTTGAGCTGGTCGTCCCCTATCACCCTCACTGAGCCACGTCATCACCTCTGCGTCATCAGTTGGTCGATGAACGGCGCACCTTCAGATTACTGACATCCAGCTGTAGGATCAGGGACAGAGACATTATATTGTGGAAGGGCGATAGAGACTGAGTGCACTCGGGGGAAGAGGCTTTATAATTATTACAGATATTTAATTAGCTTTGTTTATTTCATTGAGATCTCATTTCTAATCTCTTTATTATTAATATTATTACTATTAGTAGTAGTGGTGTTGGTGTTGTTGTTGGTGTTGTTGTTTGTGTTGTTAGAGGTGGTGGTGTTGTTGGTGTTTGTGTTGTTGTTGTTGTTGTTGTGGGTATTGTTGTTGGCATTGTTGTTGGTGTTGTTGGTGTTGGTGTTGGTGGTGCTGTTGTTGTTGTTGGTGGTGGTGTTGTTGTTGTTGGTGTTGTTGTTGTTGTTGTTGATGGTGTTGGTGTTGTTGGTATTGGTATTGTTGTTGGTGTTGTTGTTGGTATTGTTGTTGTTTGTGTTGTTGTTGTTGGTGTTGTTGTTTGTGTTTGTGTTGTTGTTGTTGGTATTGTTGTTGGTGTTGTTGTTTGTGTTTGTGTTGTTGTTGTTGGTATTGTTGTTGTTGGTGTTGTTGTTTGTGTTTGTGTTGTTGTTGTTGGTGTTGTTGTTGTTGGTGTTGTTGTTGTTGTTGTTGGTGGTGGTGGTGGTGGTGTTGTTGTTGTTGTTGGTGGTGGTGGTGTTGTTGTTTGTATTGTTGGTGTTGTTGTTGTTGTTGGTGTTGTTGTTGTTGTTGTTTGTAAAAGCACATGGTTGCACTATGTACCAAGCTGATGCAGTGTGAGAGAGAGGTTACGTTTCGTTTGCGTTGTTTAGCTGCAGTTTAGTTCTGTTTCTGATAGTCAGTTATTCTCATGATGAAAAGCCTGCGTTTAATCAGCTTTAAAAAAAAAAACAAGGCTAATTTTTTTAGCTCGCATTAGCTTCATGTTGAACCTCAGATTGCTTCCACGTAAATTTGGGTTATTTCATGTTAGCTATCATTAGCAATGAAGAAGCTGACACTGGACATAAAGCATGTCGACTTTATCAGTGAATGGGAGGTTGAGTAGGTTTAACTTGGTACTGAACAGTTTAATGAAACATGTCTATACAAGACCCATCTTTAAATTAAACACTGGTTTTATTTCCTCTGGTGTTTTTTTTTATCAACTTTCACAAACCCAGTAGAATATGTTTTTCTGCTGACCTGCTAATTATATTTTACTTCCTACAGAGAATCTGGACAACATGATCGCCACTCAAACCAAGAACAAGCTGGGGAAAGCTCTGGGTTCCATCAGCATTACGCCCCCTACAGGCAGGAAAACTAATAACACAACATTCATTAACACTTAAAAAAATACTGAATAAAATAACTCAAAACTAATCAGCCTTACTTCATTACGTTTTAATTTAATGTCTTATACGTTATTGGCTCCTTTATAATTATTATTATTATTGGCACCCTGGGTGAAGGTGGGTTATAGAAAAAGTCTGGTTATGTTAAGTTGTGAATTTGTGTTTAATTGGTTTGTTATATTTTTGCTATAGAAAGTGTAGAATCACATGTAGGAGTATTTGAGAATACACACATTAAAAGGAGGTGATTGAGAGGTTCTGGGTTCTGGGGGCAGCCGTGGCCTAGTGGGTTGCGGGTTCAATTCCCGCCCAGGGCAAGACACGACTGAGGTGCCCTTGAGCAAGGCACCTAACTCCCCCAACTGCTTCCCGGGCGCTGTGGTTTGTGGCTGCCCCCCTGCTCCAGGCATGTGTGTACACTGCCCCCTAGTGTTCACTGGTGTATGTGTGCGTTTCACTGCACAGACAGGTTAAATGCAGAGGTCACATTCCTCTGTACAAACACAATAGGCAAGTAGGTCACTTTCAATTCATTATTTCTGTCTCTGAAGACTTTGTGCTGTTTTTTGGTATTGTGGAAAAAAATATTTTTATTTAACCAGTGGTTTAATTTCCTACAATTACAGATTAAATGACTCTTTTAGTGTGAGATGAGGATCATTAGATTAGCACTTTTTTCCTAACCTTTATCACCAAGGTGCCATTATTTTTGGAGCCATGAGTTTCTATCTTGCGTTCCGTTTTGTTTGTGTCGTAACTCTCTCCGTTGTATTTCTCTCACCGTATGAACAGCGACGGACGAGGACGACAACACGAAAGCGGAAACCGCCAAGATGCTGAGGGAATATGAGAACCTGAAGGACTCAACCAAGGACGAGAGAACACCGCTGGAGACCAGTGAGGGTCAGTCATCAGACGGACCAATCAGCAATCAGCATCCAGATAACATTATTACTGTCTGCAGTTCAATTAAACTGTGGTTACAGTAATAGAAATACAATAAATAAATAAATAAAGTCAGTTATACACTGAAGGATTTACACACATTTCACACCGAATCAAATCCAGACAGTTGTTTTTGCTCTTGTGGCTTCATGTTTATTTCTAGAATCAAATTTTTTTTCATCATCAGTGTTGAAAAATAACATCACTAAATAATTACTCAGGGTTTTTTACTTAGCCTGGTTGTCATGGCGATGTTTCTTGTTGTAAATGAAATGTAGGTCAGCTTCAGCAGTGGCTCTGTGTGTGTCTGTGTGTGTGTGTACGTCTGTGCGTGCGCGTGTGTGTGTGTCTCTGTGTGTGATTGTGTGTGTGTGTCTGATCAATATTTCACTAAATTCACACAAATCACCAAAAAACTGTCCCACTTACTGAGTGAACACAAAGAGCTGTGTACTTGCAGCACAATACACACACACACACACACACACACACACACCTGTCACCAGGTGAGGGACTGAGAGTCAGGGGGCACCTTGTCAGTAAATTAATATCCATGTACATCATGATCAGAACAAATCTAGGACATCTGAGTAACACACACACACACTCCCTTTTATAACCCACTCTAATATCTGCTGGTGTTTGGTGTCCCCCGTCTCTGTCCAGGTCAAGAAGGAAAGTCTGAGTCGTATCTGGAGGCCATCAGAAAGAACATCGAGTGGCTGAAAAAACAGAAAAAAGAAGAGAATAAGGAAGGTGAGAAATGAAATCATCTGAGAACACACACATACACACACATACACACACACATACACACACACACATACATACACACACACACACACATATACACACACACACACACACACACATACATACACACACACACACACACACATACACACATACATATACACACACACACGTATACACACACACACACACATACACACATACACACATACATATACACACACACACGTATACACACACACATACACACATACATACACATACACATACACACACGCACACACATGTTAATGATAAATTATGATGCAGTCTGTAAAACCTTTCCACTGCTGTATGTGTGTATGTGTGTGTGTGTGTGTGTGTGTGTGTGTGTGTGTATAATCATCACCAGTACACTATATACTACACAAACCCAGTTCCCACATCACACAGAGACTCTCCTCTGAGGACACGTCCTCTGATGTTCCGCCTCATTTTCTTCAATTAGACGCTCTTTTGTGTCTCTTTTGTGTCTCTTGTGTGTGTGTGTGTGTGTGTGTGTGTGAATTTGTTATTCTGATGAGTGTGGGTCAGTGGAGGAGACGATTGGCTGCTTTGTACAGAGTCACTCATTCATATTCATGAGGCTTAATGAAGTCTACACACACACAAAGCTTTTTATTTCAAACACAAAACAAGTCTTCATTCACTGTGTGTGTGTGTGTTCAGTAAGTGTATGTGTCAGTGTGTATGTGTGTGTGTGTTCAGTAAGTGTATGTGTCAGTGTGTGTGTGTGTGTGTGTGTGTGTGTGTGTGTGTGTGTGTTCAGTAAGTGTATGTGTCAGTGTGTGTGTGTGTGTGTGTGTGTGTGTGTGTGTGTGTTCAGTAAGTGTATGTGTCAGTGTGTGTGTGTGTGTGTTCAGTAAGTGTATGTGTCAGTGTGTGTGTGTGTGTGTGTGTTCAGTAAGTGTATGTGTCAGTGTGTGTGTGTTCAGTAAGTGTATATGTCAGTGTGTGTGTGTGTGTGTGTTCAGTAAGTGTGTATGTCAGTGTGTGCGTGTCAGTATGTGTGTGGCTTGGTGTGTGTGTGTGTGTGTGTGTGTGTGTGTGTGTGTGTGTGCGCATGTGTTTCAGTAAGTGTGTGTTAGTGTGTTTCAGTTAGTGTGTGTGTGTGTGTGTATGTGTATGTCAGTAATTGTGGGTGTTAGTGTGTATGTGTGTATATGTCAGTGTGTGTGTGTTTGTATGTGTATTTTTTAGTAAGTGTCTGTTAGTGTGTGTGTGTGTGTGTGTGTGTGCGTGTGTGTTTCAGTAAGTGTGTGTTAGTGTGTTAGTGTGTGTGTGTGTGTATGTGTGTTTCAGTAAGTGTGTGTTAGTGTGTTTGTGTGTGTGTATGTGTGTTTCAGTAAGTGTGTTTGTGTGTGTGTGTGTGTGTGTGTGTTTTAGTAAGTGTGTGTGTGTGTGTCACTTAGTGTGTGGGAGGATGGAGGATGGAGGATGGAGGGAGAGATGTAAAGAGGGAAATGAGCTGGAGGATAAAGTGGAGATTCAGAAACACAGTATTTTTATTTGAACATTAATATATTAGATTATCATATCGATGGAGAGGTGAAGAGAAGAGGGATGAAGATGGACAGATGACAGATGAAGAGAGGGACAGACAGAAAGTGGGATAGAGAGAGTCACAGAGACGGAGACAGGGATGGAGAGAAGGATACACACACTGTTTCCAAAGTGACAGATGGAGGGAAGTATTTTGGTCAATGCCAGATACGTGTGTGTGTGTGTGTGTGTGAGTGTGTGTTGGGGGGGAATATGTGTAAGCTGAAAGAAACAGTAGTGTGTGGGCGAATCGTGGCCGTTTGTGTGTCAGTAGTCATGTTTTAGATCTGGGTAAGGACCAAAAGTCCCCACAATGATAGGTATAACTGACCGTGTTTACTTTTGTGTATATGTTTGTGTATACATGTGTGTGTGTGTGTGTGTGTGTGTGTGTGTGTGTGTGTGTGTTTGTACACTCGAGCCAGTATGCAGGTAAAAGTAGATTGATTAAAATAAATGAATAAGCTCAAATTTGTCCGATTACAGACATGATTTACACACCGCAACACTGGTAGCTATAAACTTTAATCACGGTTTTTAATTACGGTCCAGCCTGCAGTGAACATCTACAGGAGGACACGCGTCCTCTTGTTATTAGATATATAAATGTCTTAGGCTAAATTAGCTTAGCTACTACCTAGTTACTCATCATCATCTTCATCATCGTCATCACCGTCACTGTTTCTTCTCAGTAAGAAAACATCTGAAATTTTATTAATTTATTTATTTTTAGACTATGACCTGTCCAAGTTGAGGGACTTCATGGACCAGCAAGTGGACACGTACATCGAGAAGGGGATCCTGAAGAAGGATGAAGGTGACGTCATCAAGAGGATCTACGGAAGCCTGTAGGACGCAAAGTGTTTATTACGTCTCGTCGTCACAGGAGTCATTAATTAAACGGTACTGATGAACTTAGCCAGAGTGTTGCGTCGTACAGTAGCTTTTCAAATTCCACAAAATAAACCTGAAGCGTGAATAAATCTCTCGAAATGCAATACACACTCAACGCAAACTAATTAGCAATAGATGATCAGGCCTGTAAGGATAAAATACGCGTAAGATACAATAATCTGAAGTGTAAAATATTTTCCGTATTATTATTAGATCTTAAGAATCAGAACTCACTTACACACTTTAACTGTTTTAACTTTTCTTTTCCTCTTTATTTTTTTTCCTCCTTCTGTTTATGCTACATTACGCGTCTGTGCCACGGCGTCATATTAATTATTGTACGTTCCGTATTTTTCTGGTTTTATACCGGAAGAAGCTACATGATTTATTTTCAATATAAGAAGAAACGTTCTGCATATTAGCTAAACATGCTAACGCTAGCGATGCACTTGTGGTAGTTTTAGCCACCTGCATAGCATTACGTAACATTACTTGTTCATACATTACAGTTTTAAAGCTATGATGCTAGTTTACGGTCGTGTTTACCATACAACCATCGTATTTACCGTTATATTACAGGGTTTCTTGTTGTTTTTTTGCATATCCATCAGGGTGTTTAACTCTAGCAGTACCTTGACTGCTAACATGTTACCATAGCAACCTGTAAAAATGCACATCAAGCTAAAATTACCAGATGTCCAGTGCTAGCTAGCATCAGTGTGCTAAGTTTAAATTATTTAGTTACCTGGACTTCAAACCTGATAAACGGATAACTAACTAACGTTAGCTAACTTAGCTAGCTGGTTAACTAGCTATTTGGGTTTTTTTGGTATCTTGATGTACACTGTTTTCTTTCTCCTTACTTCAGCAGCAGTTCTGTTCACATATAACATCATCCTGACGCAGCGCTGACGTATATTATTAAGCTAGGCTCAGTTTGCTAGCTAGTTAGTTAGCGTCAACATAGGCGGCCGGACACCACCACCAGGGGGCAATGGAGAGTCAATTCACAGACGGTAAAAACATCATAACGCTTTGTTTACTTCAGGAAGGTAAAACGGTACTCTGTGTTAGCATTATTAGCATTCTGTGTGTTTGATTTGAACATTTAACAAATGAACGTCGATCATTTCCTGTTTTTCTTTCCGACTCAGAGCGCTGAGTTTATTTTTTTTTCTCCTGCTTGTGGAATATTTAACCCTGTCTGACACTATGGAGTATTTTAATGTAAATATTGGGATTTCTTCTTCTTCTTTTTTTCCAGAATTGCGAATAAACGTTGCATTTCTTAAACAGTGTGGCTTGTGTAGCGTGTGTTTCTACAGAAGAACGAGCTTCAATACAGCGATAGAGCAGAAGCGTGACACGTATATGGCAGTGTCAGAAAAACTGGTACAGACAAGCTTGTGTCAAATGCTGAGGCTGGTGGTGGCGACGTAACGGTCTGTAGGTGTACCAGGGGTCCCATGAAGTGCCAGCTAAATGAACCCCACACCATTATAGAGCCACCACCAGCCTGTGTATTTTGCATATATCTTAATGAACATATTGTATAATACACACACACACACACACACGTCATAAAGGACACAATTCATTGCCGATTTACTGATACGTTTATTAGGATTTCTCATTAAAATCCAAAAGCACACAATAACATGGTTTAAATTCACTTTCACACTGCAAAAACATACATAAAAGTCCTGTACAGATTAAAATAAAAAGAAAATAAAAGTCAGCAAGCAGCCACGCACTCGCTCAAACACACGCACTCGCAGGTCCTTACAGTCTTACTGAGCGAACAGCGACTGGTAAACACACGTCAGATTTTCATCAAGATTTGGAATAACTGCATCTGATTGGACGATTGCATCTCAGCTCTGTACAGCAGCTTGTATTAGGATGAAGTGATGGGAAACGGTGAGTTGGGTCATGTTTATAGCTGTGATAGGATTTCTGTATTATCCCTTTAATGCCACACAGACAGCTGAGTGTAAACAGCAATAATAATAATAATAATAATAATAATAATAATAATAATTAGTGAAAGGCAGTGAAGGTGATGAGTCCCGTTTTATTCATGAACTGATAAAAGCAAGATTTAAAATAAAGGGGAAGGGAGAAAGAGGATGAATAGACAGACAGATGAAGGGATGGACGACCAGATGAAGGGATGGACAGACAGATGAAGGGATGGACAGACAGATGAAGGGATGGACAGACAGATGAAGGGATGGACAGACAGATACGATAGTCTCAGTTGTTGATAAGCATGTGATCAGACGTGCATTATATCTCCTGATAAGACGATGTGGCATGTGTCTGATCATCCTCCTCCCTGTAAAAAAAAAAAAGAAAAAAAGAAGGTTAATCAGTTACATAAATATTGGCACCCTTCTCACAGTTCACCTCAGTACATTTGGTGCCCCGTGTCCCCAAATCCAGTTCGTTTGACTAGTGTGATTGCTCTGAGCCACGCCCGGGCACGGCTCTGTTGGATTCGGGTGTGGTCTGTATCTAGTGTGATCGCTAACCTACTAAAGCATGACAGAGGAACTACATTTGGAGAATAAAGATCATCTGGATATTCAGGTTACTCAGGTGGACTTTGGTCTGAGGTTTCTCTCCATTAAGAAAAGAAGAATACTGACTGTACTACAGCGCCACAGTGTTTTGGCCACTAGGGGACGCATGACAGGAACTGACAGGCCACTGAATAATGACACGCAATAATCACACAACTGTAACATGAGCCAGTGTATGAAATCTGAGAATCTGAAATAAATCCTGAATGTTTTAGTCTGGAGTAACCGAAAAGTCACAGATACAGACGGAGGAGCAGATGCAGACGGGGGGAGCAGACGCAGACGGGGGGAGCAGACGCAGACGGGGGGAGCAGATGCAGACGGGGGAGCAGACGCAGACATGAACTATTTCTATATTTGTATATGTTGAAGATGATTATAACACAACACCTGTTCATCACAAATGATGTCTGTATCTCAGTGTTAAATAATTATATTATTAAATAATTTATAACTCTATAAAATATTTAATATGAGGAAAAACAAAGAAAGAAAAGGAAAAAAATTATGACAAGAAGGTCAGAAAAGTAAACAGACAGAAAATAGATGATACAACTAAAATGAGGAACAGACAGACAGACAGACTTTTATGGAGCATCTGATGTTTGTTCCAGTCTTCATTATTAATTCATCACATTTTTCTCCCAGTGCCACACTGACCCAGGTATCGGTTACACTGTGTGTGTGTGTGTGTGTGTGTGTGTGTGTGTGTGTGTGTGTGTGTGTGTGAGTGAGAGAGAGAGAGAGAGAAACTGACTGGGTTTTTTCCTTTTATGTAGATAACTGACTGACTGTAATTTAGTATCATTTACTGATGCTTTCAGGAAGAGAAGCAGAAACATTAGAAAACACACACACACACACTGACAGACACACTGACAGACACACTAACAGACACACTAACAGACACACTAACAGACACACTAACAGACACACTCTGACACAGACACACACAGACAGACACAGGGACACAGGGACACACACACACATATACACAGTCTCTCTCTCTCTCTTACACACACACACACACACACACACACACACACACACACACACACACATACAGTCTCTCTCTCTCTCACACACACACACATACACACACACACACACACACACAGTCTCTCTCTCTCTCTCACACACACACACACATATATATACACAGTCTGACTCAGCATATGGAAAACTGTATCATTCACAGCCCTGAAGTAAGAATCTCAGACAGACAGGAGGAACTGAGTCAGTTTCCCACAATGCACTGGGACGAGTCAGGTAACACTGAACACTGCACATTTACACTTACGCACATAATGTCCATCAACTGTCTCCATCAACTGTCTCCATCAACTGTCTCCATCAACTGTCTCCATCAACTGTCTCTACATCCATTACTAGATGCTCCTGTCTCTATTACACTATCCATATCCTACTGTCTCTAAAATCTACCGTCTCTAAACTCTACTGTCTCTTTGTCTACATCAACCGACACCTGACAGTATCCTGGATGTACAGGTATTCACACCTGACTAATACCATCCCCACACGCAGTGCGCTACACATGCCCTAGGCCACACGTAGTGCGCTACACATGCCCTAGGCCACACGTAGTGCGCTACACATGCCCTAGGCCACACGTAGTGCGCTATATATCCACTAGGCCATACGTAGTGTACTATACATCCACTAGGCCATACGTAGTGCACTATACATCCACTAGGCCATACGTAGTGCACTATACATCCACTAGGCCATACGTAGTGCACTATACATCCACTAGGCCATACGTAGTGCACTATACATCCACTAGGCCATACGTAGTGCACTATACATCCACTAGGCCATACGTAGTGCACTATACATCCACTAGGCCATACGTAGTGCACTATACATCCACTAGGCCATACGTAGTGCACTATA
>JAOVVF010000032.1:487062-492062 GCA_028565595.1 Duopalatinus emarginatus | reverse complement strand
GTTCCACTCTGTTCTGCTCTGTTCTGTTCCACTCTCTTCTGTTCTGTTCCACTCTGTTCCGCTCTGCTCTGTTCTGTTCTGTTCCATTCTGTTCTGTTCCACTCTGTTCTGCTCTGTTCTGTTCCACTCTCTTCTGTTCTGTTCCACTCTGTTCTGTTCTGTTCCATTCTGTTCTGTTCCACTCTGTTCTGTTCCACTCTCTTCTGTTCTGTTCTGCTCTGTTCTGTTCTGTTCCACTCTGTTCTGCTCTGTTCCGATCTGCTCTGTTCTGTTCTGTTCCACTCTGTTCTGTTCCACTCTGTTCTGCTCTGCTCTGTTCTGCTCTGTTCTGTTCCACTCTGCTCTGTTCTGTTCCACTCTCTTCTGTTCTGTTCCACTCTGCTCTGTTCTGTTCCACTCTGTTCTGTTCTGCTCTGTTCTGTTCCACTCTGTTCTGTTCCCGTCTGTTCTGCTCTGCTCTGCTCTGTTCCACTCTGTTCTGTTCTGTTCCACTCTGTTTCACTCTGTTCTGTTCCCGTCTGTTCTGTTCTGCTCTGCTCTGTTCCGCTCTGTTCTGTTCCACTCTGTTCTGTTCCACTCTGTTTCACTCTGCTCTGTTCCACTCTGTTTTGCTCTGTTCTGTTCCACCCTTTTCAACTCTGTTCTGTTCTGCTCTCTTCTGCTGTTTCACTCTGTTCTGCTTTGTTTTGCTCTGTACCACTGTGTTCCACTCAATTTCACACTGTTCTACTCTGCTCTGTTCCGCTCTGTTCTACTTTGTTCCACTCTGTTCTGCTCAGCTGTGTTCTGTTCCACTCTCTTCTACTATGTTCTGTTCTGCTCTCTTCTGCTCTCTTCTGCTGTGTTCTGTTCTGTTCCGTTCCACTCATGTCTGTTCCGTTCTATTCTGTTCTGCTTTGTTTAGTGTCCAGGTAGTGATTAGTGATTAGATACCATGTTAACCAGCACTAATATCTCACTAGGTTATGACACACAATGTGCTAAATGCAGCCATAATAATGTCCTCTGGTGTTAAACATTAATATGACAGCAGTAATCTGACGCAGGCCCAGGAGAATTCAAGGAAGGACATTTAAGGAGGGTTTGGGGACATTTTCAGTTTTTTCTGGACGTGTTCAGTTGTGTGTGTGTCTTACGTGTATGGATGTGGTTCTACGTGTGTAATTTTAATGTCATTCTCTGCACACATGATGTTTTCCCACAGTGTGTGTACACCTCATTCACCACAGTGTGTGTCATCAAACACAACGTTTTCTTCTTCTGTTTAAACTGAAGGAACCTCATCATCCTCATCAAACAGGTGGAGCACAGAATAAACGTGGCCCCACGTCACCAAGGCTTTCTACATGCAGGAGTGTGTGTGTGTGTGTGTGAGTGAGTGAAGTGGTCCGGGGTCACTATATAATGTTGTCACACACACATCTAGCAACTCATCCAGACACAGAACGAGGGGATTATGCAGGCTGAGGAATACACACGCAGAGGTAACACACACACACACACACACACACACACACACACACGCATTGAGCAAACATTAAAACGTAATCATCACATTTTAATAATAATAATTTTTATTCTTTAAAAAATTATGTTTTATATTAAAATGTTTAAACAATTTAATAATAAATAAATAAATATGTTTAGTTTTCACATCATGTAAAAATGTAAATTTTAAAACAACTAATTATTTAGTTATATCAGTAATAAATATAACTGAATTTCAGAATTTTAACTGTAGTCGTTTTTTTGGTTACGTGTTTTTCTTTATATTATTTATAACTGCACTGTCCATCAGGTTCCTTATCAGTCTGCTTCATCTCAATGTTTCTCCTCTTGTCATCTCAGGGAGTTTTTCCTTCTCACTCTCACCACCAACTTCTCATCAGGGATCAGATTTATATATAAATGTATAAACTCTTCTGTTATTACAGTAACGCTGCTTCAGGACGATGTCCACTGTTAAAAGTGCTGGACAAATAAAACTGAATTTAATTGAACAGAATAACTATAAAATAATAAATTATAAATAGATAATATTTTTTTTCTAATGCCGTAGCAATACTACTACTACTACTAATAATAATAAACATTTAGATTTTATTTATAAAAATGTAATAATGTTATAATAATATCTTTAATACTTTTAAATGTGTTTCTCTGGTTTAAAAAAAAAAACATTTAAAAATCATGCAGACATGAAATTTTTAATATTGCATCATCATTACAGAAATATTGTTTTAATAAAAGATTATTTTATTAAGAAAACATTATTTATTTATATATATTCCTTATTCTAATATCTTTTTAAAAAACGAATAATGATATTGTTTTAACCTTTTAAAAATTAAAATTAACTTTACATGTAAATATGATAAAATTAATTATATATATAAATTGTTTGTTCCAGTCTCCTGCTAAAATAATATCAAAATGATGTTCCATTGTTTATTATTCAGTAAGAGTAACGTTTCAGTAGTGTGTGTGTGTGTGTTACTCAGTAATTTATAAAAGTTTATATAAATAGAGTGTTTAATAAAGTTCCTGAGGTTCAGGTTGGTAGATATAGAAGAAATGATGTCTATAAAAAGTCCTGATGTTCTACAGTGAAGCTAACATGTGTGTGTGTGTGTGTGTGTGTGTGTGTGTTAGGGAAGGAGATGGTGGATTATATCTGTCAGTACCTGACAGAGATCAGACAGAGGCGTGTCGTCCCAGATGTTCAGCCCGGCTTCATGAAGTCTCAGATTCCTGACAGAGCTCCTTATGATCCTGAGCCGTGGGACAACATCATGCAGGATGTGGAGGACATCATCATGCCTGGGGTCAGTCCCCACTCATCCCCCAACACTCATCCCTCCATCCACCTTCTCCATCACTGATCCTCTCCTCGTGTTCTCCCTGCAATGCTCACAGGTGTGTGTGTGTGTGTGTGTGTGTGTGTAGGTTGTCCACTGGCAGAGTCCCCACATGCATGCATATTTCCCTGCTCTGACCTCATGGCCATCACTGCTGGGAGACATGCTGGCCGACGCCATCAACTGCCTCGGGTTCACCTGGGTAACACACACATACACACACACACACACACACACACACACACACACACACACAAACATTTCTAAACACCGGTACACACATCTTAGTCTAATAATAAATAACACTGAATTTTTCTGTGTGTGCTTGTGTGTGTGTGTGTGTGTGTGTGTGTGTGTGTGTGTGTGTGTGTGTGTGTGTGTGTGTGTGTGTGTGTGTGTGTATGTGTGTGTGTGTTGTAGGCATCGAGTCCTGCTTGTACAGAGCTGGAGATGTGTGTGATGGACTGGCTGTGTAAAGCACTTGGGTTGCCAGATCATTTCCTTCATCATCACCCAGAGAGCAATGGAGGGGGAATCCTACAGGTATACACACACACACACACACACACACACACACAGACACACTAATAACCAGTATTAAGTAGTACATCAGGGTGTATAGTGTATTGTGTGTATTGTGTGTGTGTGTGTGTGTGTGTGTGTGTGTGTGTGTGTGTTAGAGTACAGTGAGCGAGTGCACCCTCGTGGCCCTGCTCGCTTCCCGTAAAGACAAAATCCTGCAGCTGAAGAACAGAAGCTCGCCCACGGACACACACACAGACGCCTTCTGTGACACACACACTGACACAGACGAGTCCACGCTGAACTCCACACTCATCGCCTACGCCTCAGACCAAGTACACACACACACACACACACACTGCAGACCGACCTCATTCATACCTGCAGGATGAAGTCACCATTACATTATAAAATCATAAAAACTGTGTGTGTGTGTGTGTGTGTGTGTGTGTGTGTAGGCTCACTCCTCAGTGGAGAAGGCTGGCCTGATCTCTCTGGTCAAGATCAGGTTTCTGGAGACGGATGAGAAGTTCTCGCTGCGTGGAGAAACCCTGCAGAGAGCCATTCAGGAGGACAGGAGGCGGGGCTTAGTGCCTGTCATGGTAACCGTGTAGCTCAGTGCTCTAGCTAGCTGACAACAGAAACCGGCGCTAATGTAGCTAATTAGCATAATGTAAATTGTGCTATCTGTGTTAGCTAGTCAAGACAACACAACACGCTGCACAACACGCTGCCAACTCACAGCTAGCTAACACACACACACACACACACACACACACACACACACACACGTGTGGTGGTTAGCATTAAATGCACGTACAGCGGGCTGCTAACTAGCATCACATACGTTATATTACACAACATACTGTTGGCTAGTTAGCGTACCGTATATTGTTCAGTGGGTCACCAGCGACAGAACATAATCTACATAACTAAAGTAATGTGTGTGTGTGTGTGTGTGTGTGTAGCTGTGTGCTACGCTAGGTTCTACAGGTGTGTGTTCCTTCGACTGTCTGGAGGAGCTGGGACCCATCTGTAAGTTTAGCCCATTTCACTTTGCCTGTGTGTGTGTGTGTGTGTGTGTGTGTGTGTGTGTGTGTGTGTTAATATGTCCTGTCATTTATTTCCTGTGCCAACACTGTGTGTGTGTGTGTGTGTGTGTGTGTGTGTGTGTGTGCGCATGTGCCTGTGTTTGTCTGTCTCAGGTGCTCGTGAAGGTCTGTGGCTCCATGTCGATGCAGCATACGCAGGCTCCGCCTTCCTCTGTCCTGAATTACGTCACTTCCTGTCTGGGATCAAGTACGCAGACTCGTTCGTCTTCAACCCGTCTAAATGGATGATGGTGCACTTCGACTGCACAGCATTCTGGTAAGAGCCCTACTGGTGCGGTCCAAGCACCACACGTCTATATATACACAACTAATAATTACTACACACACACATGAGAATCGTTACATGTGTACATGTTTACAGCCGTGGCCTTGTGGTTAGGGTATCGGTCATGTGACTGGAAGGTCACGGGGTCAATACCCAAATAGGTGCCCTTGAGCAAGGCACCTAACTCCCCCAACTGCTCCGTGGTTTAACCTCACAACCCCCCCCCCCCCCCGCCCCTGGCTG
>JAOVVF010000032.1:451670-454170 GCA_028565595.1 Duopalatinus emarginatus | reverse complement strand
TACTTAAATATTCACTGTGGTAAGTCTAAAGAGCGACAGTTATATACCATAACATCAGTTTCAAAATAATAATACTGCTCATATTATTATTATTATTATTATTATTATTATTATTATTATTATTATTACACTGTAACATATTAATATTACTTACACATAATATTATTATTATAAAAATTCCAAGACAAATATTTTAGTTTATACAGTCAATTAGTGTGTGTTAGTGTGTTAAAAACATTTTCATTAATATTAATATAATTATATATTTCATAATAAATAGTTTTTTGTGTTAAACATTAAACAACCTTTTACTGCAAAAAAAAAAAAAAATCAAACAAAACTGTAAATACAGACACATTTTTATGCAAAAAGTTTAATTTTTAATATCTATTATTTTTGAGACCCCCCAAAAAACCCAAACCTATTTAAATATAATTAGTTTTAGTTTTTCTCTGAGTTGATAAAAAGACATTCTCTACACATGTGGGTGAATAAAGTGGATCTTTGAACCCCACCCCCTTCTCATTCTCTATCTGAGCCTTTAGTTAATCTTTTTTTTCCACGTGATTGACCGTGTGCTGAACTCCGTGTGGTTAACGTGCTGCTCTTATCACCTTATCAGTGAAGGACAGATTTATTCCTTTGCAGCTGTGCAGCACAGAGATGCCAAAGTACACAGAGGAAGACAATCAGGTCAATCATTCATTAATTCACTGATGACTTCAGGAGTTATTCACTCATTTATACCTCCTTTTCTTTATATATTCACTTACTTACTCACTCAGTATTATCATTATTAGGGTCCATGCACGTAGTGCAGGAAACCTATTGTTTTTACTCAGATTTTTTTTTTTTCTTTTTTTTTTTTTCTCGGCTAAAATGCAATCTGCAGCCCAGACCGTAAGGCCCTATAACACCAAATTTGGTAGTAGATAGAGCAGGTGTGAAATGACTCAGCCACCAAAAATCTCGCATATTGGCCGCATGGTGGCGCAATAGAGCAGTAAAATGGGTCATATCGTAATCTGTAGACCCAGAAGGTAAATAATTATCAAAAAAATCCTGACTTTTTTTTGCTGGTTTGTGCTTCAACACTTTTATTGAATATGAGCAGTAACGACATATTTGAGTAAAATGGCTATAACTCTGTTAGAATTGGTGCTATTGAGATGAGGAGTCTTCAGGAGTCTTATTACCATTGAGATTCTTAGCAAATTTGCAAAGTTTGAGCCCAATCGGCCAAAAAGAAATCTTGCAGTGTCAAATTACCTACTTTGCACATCAGTACAGGCATTACATTTTCAAGCCTGAATGGACAGAACTCAGGAAATTTATGTCGAATCAAGACAAAAATCAACTGACATACATATAATAACAGTGAGATGTAGCATGCCAAAATTCAGCCAAATCAGCTTTTGGTAGGCTTTACAACACACAATTAGTTACCCTGAATGTGATCATCAGTTTCATATTTTCAAGCCTAAATGGGCATAACTCTGAAAAGTAGGTCATATTAACAAATGAATTTATTCACCTAAATAGCATCTCAAGACGATGGTGGCTGCCAACTTTGGGTGAAATCCGTGATCAGGGGCTCCACAGTATATGTTTGAATCCTTTGCATAAAATCACAGGCAATGTGCTTTAAAAATTGTGTGCTCTGACACAGACTGGACACTAGAGGTCAGTGTAGGCTACAAAATGCCACTTCATCTGGCCTGAATGGGCCTTATCGAGCATGAAACCCTCATTATCGCTTGCGGCTATGTTTTTTATTATTATTATTATTATTATTATTATTATTATTATTATCATCATTATTATATTATTGTTATTATTATTATTATTATTATTATGAGAATTAAAATTGTACTGTACTGTATTTCACACATATTTATTCCTGTACATATTCATTCATTTCCATTATTTACTCAACACGTTACTCATACGTTCATTTAGTTATCCTGTATTTTATTCGTCGTTACCAAATTAACGACTTGTTCAGTATTTCAGTTATTGTCTATTTACTGAGTCATATATAACTGTATTAATTTACAACCATTTTCTCATTTACATCTTTTTAAACACACTCTATCATTCTTGAAGTGTCAGTTTTATATAGTAAACTCTGCAGAACCTGTGGAGAGAAGAAGACAGTAACTACATTCATTAGAATATAATCACATGACTTTAGAGATGAGATAGAATATCAGGATGTGGTTTGGGGTTTGATACCATCAGCAGGAGGATCAGGTATCAGAGAACTCAGATCAGATATGATGGCAGACATTGGAATGTTTTTGTTTTTCTCAGGACTGCTTGTATTATATTCATGACCTTTACAGCATTTGGCAGGTTTCCTCATCCAGAGTGAAATCTAATCGTTGTACATCTCCAGGCATATGAGGGTTAAATGAACTTCACTAACAGTAGCAGCTTGGTGGAGGTGGGATTCGAACTCACGACCAGCAGTCCAACATCATAACCACTGAGCTACCAC
>JAOVVF010000032.1:444170-446670 GCA_028565595.1 Duopalatinus emarginatus | reverse complement strand
AATCTTGGTAAGTACCATCAAAACTATTTCTGATCCACATAGTAACATACTCAATGTAAAACTGGATACTCCATAAGTATTTACCCCCTAAATTAAGTGTGGTGCCATCAGAAGTCACATAGTTAACTGACTGGAGGTAGCTTTTGTGCATTTAAAGTCTCAACCAAGTACGTTGGTTTGGTTCTTAAAAAAACAAGTAAACAAACAAACAAAAACCCAAATACAATAACGTTGCACATTCCATCCCACATACAATACAATTGTGACTCTGCCTTAAGGAGACCATGCCCCAGGAGAACTAGGAGAAACTGAAGAAACTAGAGAAATCCACAACTCTAAAGGCAGAAGCTGTTCAGAGGATAAACACATTCTGAAGACCTCACACATCTTTTAAATAATTAAATAATTAAATAATGCAGATACCGTTTGAAGTTAATGCAGATGTCAGCTGGCATATAAGTGATTTAGCAAACATGCAGAAAATGTTTATCTGGTCTATCAAGTTCTATGTCTGGAAGAAACCCAACACGGCTCATGGCATTTCACTGCAGGTTGTACCGTGTACGACTATGTATGTGACACATAAAACTTTGAATCACTCTGAGAACATGGTGAAACATGGTGGTGGTAGCATCATGTTGTATAAATTCTTTTCTTATCAGCAGAGACTGGGAAACCAGTCAAGATGTAGAATAAATAATAATAATAATAATTTGGGACACTGCAGAAAAAAACAACGTCCATCAGTACACTGTCAAAGCTCTACAGGAGAAGTTCAACACCAAAGATACCACAATGTGTCAGAACCTGTCAGTCAATGTCCAGACGATGACCTGACTGTGAATCTGTGGCAAAACTGCTTAACATAATATAGAAATGTGAAATGATGTGCTAAAATGATGTGCAAAGCTAGCAGAGATACATCCCAGCAGACCTGAAGCTCAAACTGCAGAGTGGTTCCACCAGGTCCTGAGCATCAGTAGTGTAAAGGGTTAAATGTTTGGGCAGCACAGAACCTGATTTTTTTGCATCACAGTAAATCAAGACTAAGTTTCAGTTTCACACTGAAGGAGGTCAATTCTTATGTAAACCATTATAAAAAGTTAAGTGGGGTCTAGAAGGAGGTCATTTGCTGTTCTACTTTAGTAATTGTGCGTTTGTTTAACAGGTATCAAGACGATTAAAGTGAGCATTCGTCACGCTAACTCCCTGGGCGGAGGGTTCCACTGCTGGACCACGGACGTTCGGCGCAGAGGGACACTGCAGTCGTATTTTCATTAAGCCTGCCAGAAAACCACGCAGTTATTATTGAGTTCACATTCACACAGCAGTGACGATCCATAATCTGTATGCAGTCAGGTCCAAAAGTCTGAGTGGGCGAATAATTCTCAATTCCACAGCTAAAAATTTCCCTACTACAAAACAAACCTGTAACAGGAGTTCATTCTGTAGTTCACTCAAAAGTTTTCGACCTAACTGTAAGAATTAACAAGTCTCTGTCTTTTTTTTAAGCTGTGCATGTCCAAGCTTCTGCAGATATTATTCACGATCTCAATAACAACTGCATTTCTGGCTTACAGGACTGTGTACACTACAACTGACCTTGGGTTGAGCTAATTAACAAAATAAATACAAATAATCTCTCTCTCTATATATATATACACGTATATATAATGGATATATAAATCCACTGCTAAATTATGCCAAAAGGTTGAATTAAAGAATTTTTAAAAAAAATCAGTCGGCCAAAAAAGGGCTAAAATCCAAAAAGGACTAATTTTAGACGATTGTTTTATCAGTTGAAACCGAATACCCGATTGTACACAGTCCCAAAGGAAACTCCACCCTGCCATCCCATAATGCCCAGGAAAGTTCTGCTCTCAGCGTCACCAAGACAACAAACATGGCCAGGAATTTAAAAATACATACATACAAAAGTTACTACCTCCTTTTTATTGTTAAGAAGAAACACGTATCTGTCTTAAACAGTCAATCAGTGGATTTTCTACCTGTTTGTAGTAGGTCATTACTCAATTTTCTTACCATAGATTTTTTTAATAAGAACGTGTCAGGTTTCGGTCAGTGACCCTGGTGGTCATCAGGAGGAGATGCTGCGTAGGTCCACGTGAGGATGTCCACTATAGATCTGTGTCTCCCCCTGCTGGTCATAACAGGCACTAACCCCAATCCTCACATTACAACCAAAATGTAAATATATTTTATAAGTTCATTTGTTGAATATATATATTTTTTTTCCTTTGATTTTTCCCCCAGCATCTATTATTGCTTGTTTCCCATAATTTCAGTATTTATAGAGAGATGCTGGTTTAACATCCTGCCGCCGGTGTTGTCATCTTCAATAGCAGAGCTGACTCTGTGCTGCCTCGCCGCTCTGTCGTGTCCACAGTAAAATGATTATACTCAGTTTTTTTGGGGGGGATATTTTTAGCTGCTCTGAGCCTTTCAATGTAAGAGAGTGTGAATGTGAGCCAGACTTTAT
>JAOVVF010000032.1:336207-346863 GCA_028565595.1 Duopalatinus emarginatus | reverse complement strand
TCGTGTTTTTGCCCTGGGCGGGGATCGAACCCACAACCTTCCAGTCAAGAGACCGGTTCCCTAACCACTAGGCCACAGCTGCCCCCGTGGGGCAGGGAAAGGTATAATGCATGCTGCTAGTGGTTCCATACTGGTGTGTTCTCATGGCATGGGTTGGGTCCACTGGTGCACCTAATTGTTTTGCTGCTTTGTGGCTGTTAACAGCCCATCACAGACTTCATCATCCCTCAGAATGACAGAATATTCTAGCAGGATAAAGCATCAGGCTATCATGACAAAGTTGTTTGAGGAGCATTCTGGAGAGTTCTGATGAATGGTGTGGCCTGCATCTCGATGTGCCCAATCAAGTATTTATAGGATGTGGTGGAGAGTAGAGGTCTGCACTGGGATCGGGTCCGCTGGGACCCGCGGGACCCGACGCAAATCTTGCGGGAACAGGCGGTTTGCACTTAGCGGTGGGCGGGAGCGCGCGGCTGAAACAAAACACTGCGGGATTATAGACTATAGCCTAAAGGTAATTCCAAATAAATAAAATACAGAGAATGAGAACAGAATATGAAACTGCCTTTATTTTATTTAAAAACTACATGAAAATAATGAAATAGGAGCGCTATTCCTGACAAGTGTGTCAAAAGCTGCAGGTCAGGAAAATGAAACAAACCCCAAGAATCTCTTTATTAATATCCTATATTACGTTTTCTCCTGCGGGATAAAGAAGACACAAAATCAATGTATTTCTATCAATTTGCAGGAATAATTCTCATAGCTTCGCGGGTTGCGGGCGGGAGTGGACATACACATTGCAGGAATGGGCGGACACGTTGCGGTCGCGGGCGGTAATGGGCAGAATTTCAGCGGGAGCGGGCGGTAGCAGCATGAAAATACAGTCCCACGCAGTTCTCTAGTGGAGGGTCTATTTGCACCTGAGATTCTGAACCTGGAAATACCACTGAGCAGTGGGTAGATATCCAGATGGCATGGACCAACATTCCTCCAGACATCTTCCATCTGCTAATGGAATCAATGCCATGTCAAGTTGCTGGGAAAGAGGAGGTCCTAAATCACACAAGTTCTCATGGCTTATAACTTTTGGCATGTCAGTGAAAGATAAAGGAGCTTTAAAAAAACGTAACTGGGTTTTAGATTTTTTAGATACAGATGTTAATGTAGTGGGCCAGAATGATGAAACCTGACATTACTCACCTGAGGAGTTTCATCAGTCCAAATAAACAGTGAGAATGAATGTTTACAGTATGCACAACAATACTGCCTGTATTAAACAATTTGTTATATGACAATAAACACAAACTAATCTTCAGGTTTTGCAAAGTTTTATGTTTCTGGAACAAAAGCTGTACAGTATGCCTTGCCTCCAAAGGTATCAGACGCACCCTGGTGTCAGGTTTGAGGCGCCCCCTGGTGTCAGAGCGCGGGGACATGTGAGACTCAGCAGACGTGAAACAGTGCATTCCAACAAATTTATTCTGTAAAAGTTTTGTGAATAAACAGGAAAAACAGTTTACAGTGAACTACAAACGTTCAAAATGTAAGATAGAACCGTAACAAGCATAACAAAGAAAAGGAGGGGGCAAAAATCTACACTGATGATCTCAACGTCCTGATTTTACTCACTGACAGGCGTGTCTGAGTTAACAAGGGGCAGGGCTTACGGTAAATCCCAGCAGCCAATAAGTGGACTTGATTGTGTGACATCACAACAAGATTTTTTTTATTCTTTGGCTTGACGCTCGAGTGTAGTTATATAATAGAACAGGAAGTGGGCTTTGTGTGTCAACAGGCTCCCTAATGATGTCATAAAATCATTTCAAACTCCGCCCATGCTCACATAGATACGTGTGTCATGTGAGTAAGTCAGGACGTGCAAATGCGCACACTTACCACAAATGTGTTATCTACCATCATCAAAAATAAATAGAATATATTCTTTATATAAACACAGATCAGGAAGTAAAAGAGTGTCGTCAGTTCAGTGATAACGTCATGAAGTGCTAAACGTTAGGAGACACTTCCTGTCTCAAACTCAGCGCTAATCTCCAAGTGATTTCTATATTACAGAATTAATAGGACAGACAGCATGCCACTAAAGAGCTAAGAAACAAGCGAGCGCACAGACACGGGAACCAGAATTCACCTTATTAAAAAATAAACAAAATCAAAAACAAACAAACAAAAAACAAAAACCAAAAAAACAAGCGTTTCTCCTTTTGTGTGGTCCCAAATTCTACAGCAACATGAACTTAAACCATCGAGTGTGTTACATAAAACCACTATTTATCTATCTCTCTCTGTCCATCTGACTGTCTGTCTTTCATGAGTTTTTACACATGGCATGAACAAGGTCAAAGGTCAGCAAGTAAAAGATCAAAGAAGAGGATGCAGATTGCTAAAAAAAACCAGAATGAAATAAAAGATGGCAGTTCTGAGGTTAAGGAGACTGAATAGTCGAGGTGAGAGTTTATGGTTAAAGGTGACAAAATTTAAGTGAAAGGCCAAAGGTCAGGGTAAGCAAGAAAGGAGTGGTTTAGCGTGAGTTGAAAGGTCAGAGTTTAGGTATGGGGGGTAGGGTTGGGGTAACTTAGGGTATGTTACAGAAAGAGGCCAGTGTTAAAGGAGAAAGCTCCTTTAAAGTCTCAGGTCAAAGATTAGAGTTTATATGATTAAAGGTCAATGTAATGGTCTGGGATGTGGTCACAGAGTTTACTGTAAATTATTCTTAATGAAGTCAGGGGTTAGGGTAAAAGGTCAAGCACGTTTAGAGGGTCATGTTTTTAGGGTACAGACAGAGTTAGGGGGGAAAATACAGCGTCAGGGTAAATGGTCAGCATTAGGGTTCTGGATTAGGGCTTAGAGTAAAAGTCCAGGGTTTTGGCTGAGATTAGGGTCAAACTTCAAAAGAAGGCTGGAAAAAAGGTCAGGGTTAGGGTCAAAGGTCAGAGCTTACAATTAAAAGGTAGTGTTAAAATAAAAGTGTAGAGAAAGTCAGAATAAAAATACCAGTGTTATACTGAAGGGTCAAGAGTAATGTGTGAGGACAAAGGTTAGAGGAAGATGAAAGATCAGCATTTAGGACAAAGGATTTTTGAAGAAGCACTGATGAAAGGTCAAAGGTCAGGGTTTAGTGTAAAAAGTCATGGTTTATGAAGAAAAGCTCAGGGTGAAAGGTCAGGGCTCAGGGAGAAAGATAAGAGGGTGTACGGAGAGAGATTGGGCTGGTTTCCAGGCGAACACTCCAGCTATAACATCTACAGCTAGAACATTACGCTAAACTGATGATTATACTACACCTTAACACTGCGCATTAAAGGGGCAGTAAGCAACAATTCAGTCGAATTCACACGCTACACTGGAACAAAGAAAACATCTCTGAACACATCTAATTAAACCCACAGTAGACCTGCATCTGTAATGGAGAATAAGACTTAGTGCCCCTTTAATTCTATGTGCTGTATCTTCAGCTTGGCTGTGCTGATGAGACGTGAATGAATATCTCGGTACTTGTCGCTTTAATATTACTTACTGATTGGTGAGATTATTATAACATTATGTTTTTTTTCTTTTCTTTTTTATTTTGATGTCAAAGCGAGTTACATTTCCAACATCACAGAACAAACCACAACATGATCAGATGTTCTTCAGGATCTAATGTTCCTCCCGTAGTAGCTGGTTCTGCTCACACACACACACACACACACAAGTAGTCCTTCAGTTAGATTTATAATATATAACATTGTACAGCAGTGGTCGACTGATTAATCGGGTCGGTTATTGACATTTTGAGCAGGCCCCATGCAGGCAGCCCAGTGAGACTGGAGACTGTTAGAGCTCCCCCTTGTGGTTCTGTGATTTAATTGGATTTATTTGGCCACTTTTAATAACATATCCAGGGTCTAATGTGAACAGTGAACTTTAAAAGTTATTATTGTGTTTGATTGATACTTCAGGACAGTTTGGGAATGTCGAGTCCTGTTATATGTGATATGAAATTTGTCCTGAATGTCCTTAGTTATCTTTGTCTATCAGCGGGGGCAGCCGTAGGCTTGTGGTTAAGGAACCAGCTTTGTGACAGAAAGGTTTCTGGTTTGATCCCCCACACTGACAACGAATGAAATGCCCTTGAGAAAGGCACCTAACCCCCAACTGTTCCCTTCAGTGAGGCACGTGTTCACTGCCCCTAGTGTGTTAAATAGTGTGTACTTCACTGTACGGATGGGTTAAATGCACAGGTCAGTTTCCTCTGTGTGCAAGTATAGCGGTCAATAAGTCCCTTCACTAAATATTAAGACGTTTCTCTCGTCCTAAATGACGTGAAATCGAAACTAAATCCAATTTTCATTCTGTCTCAGAAACAAAGAGATGCTCCCACCTGCTTGTCCTTATTGTATCCTATTATTAAATTAAAATTCTGTAATAAAATTTTTTGACAGATATTTTTATTATGTTTTATTTACGTTCACAGCACCCGCCTCACTCAGAAAGCCCTCTGCAGGGCAGATGATCCGACCCACCCACTACACAGATTCTTCAGTCTGCTGCCATCAGGGAGGAGACCTACACAGAGTCTCCAGGCTAAAACCAGCAGGCTGACAGACAGCTCCGCCCACCAGGCTGTCGGGATGCACTACTCTTTGCCTGCGCTGACCCCGCACCCCCCTTTCCTTTAACCCCCTGTACACACAAACTTTGGGTCCTGCATCCCCCTCAATACATACAGAACCTCAGGGTCCTGACTTTATCATCAATACCGGACTTTGTCTCATCAAGAACTGGTTACACCCAACTCAACACAACACAACACAACTCAACTCAACACATCTCAACACAACACAACTCAACTCAACACATCTCAACACAACACAACACAACTCAACACAACTCAACACAACACAACTCAACACATCTCAACACAACACAACTCAACACAACTCAACACAACACAACTCAACTCTGTAGACAGGTCATGAGCTCATCCAATTTTCACTACTACTTATAACTGCACCAGTCAGACTTTAATCTGTAGGTGTCACATTATGGCTTTGATGTCAATATCAGGGACCTTTATATTTTATATCGTATTGATTAGTGTATATTTTCACATTTTTTATGTTTAGTATTATTTAATGTCATTGTTGCACTGTGGGTCTGAGAGAAACCTCTGTAAAGTGAAAGTGAACACAGAGGAATGTGACCTCCATGCAATGAAACACACACCAGTGAACACTAGGGGGCAGTGAACACACTTGCCCGGAGCAGAACCACGGTGCCCGGGGGAGTTATGTGCCCTGCTCAAGGGCACCTCAGTCGTGTCTTGCCCTGGGCAGGGATCAAACCTGCGACCTTCCGATCACGAGACTGTTTCCCAGACCCTGTATGTCCTGTACATATCACAGGACTGACAATAAAGCAGATAATCACAGTGCAGACAGAGACAATGTAGATAACTAACTATTAATACTAAATACATGTTCATTATTATATATATTATTATTATTAATATTATTAATAATGAAGTAATTAAATTGTATTTTATTAGGTAATATTAATTAAACTTGATGTGATATCCGCAGTATTGTTCACCTGCTCTCTAAATATCAGCATCAGTCATTAAAAACCCAGACTGGTCGACCACTGTTATATACAGCTGTAATACACATGTAATAACATGTAATGAAGTGTTTATATAAAAAATGGAAAAGAAACAAGAGCTGAAAGACTGGGATGATGTGACACAAGAGAGAGAGAGAGAGAGAGACAGGCATGCAGAGAGACAGACAGACAGAGAGATAGATATACACAGAGACAGACAGACAGAGAGACAGACAGACAGAGAGATAGACATACACAGAGACAGACATACAGAGAGATAGACAGAGAGACAGACATACAGAGAGACAGACAGAGATAGACAGAGAGACAGACATACAGAGAGACAGACAGAGAGATAGACAGAGAGACAGACAGAGAGACAGACAGAGAGATAGACAGAGAGACAGACATACAGAGAGACAGACAGACAGAGAGACAGACAGACAGAGAGACAGACAGACAGAGAGACAGACATACCCCTGGACAGCATGTCTTCTTGTCTGAATTCTGCAGGTCGTTATCGTTGTCTCTCTTCTCTTCATCTTCTTTACCGTCCTTCTCCTCTTCTTCCTCACCTGAGCACTTCCTGGACAGCTTCGACTTCTAAAACACACACACACACACACACACACACACACACACACACACAATTACACGATTTCTCTGTCCCTATAATAATAATAATAATAAGATCTTTTCACATTTCAGAACACCCTCCCCACCACCACCACCTCTATGGAATGTTCCACTCCTGTCTTCACTGGCCATGGAATATAGGAATGTTGGAGCTTGTTGCTAGGCAACAGTTGCTATGTGGAGATGGAGTGTGTTATGGGGCACATGGAACCAGTCAGTGCAGCTCTGACACACACTCAGGTGCAGCAGCTTCTCGATGTTTCATCACCGGTAATGATATTATCACCTCATTATTATTAAATTATCACCATATTATTATTATTATTATTATTATTATTATACTAGTATGACTGGATTATTATCACCATACTGGACCAGGACGCACGTCAAGGTCACTGCAGTATCAGGACTAGGATTAGGACAACAACAATGTCCTCACGTTTGTCCACAGCTGGGTGACAGAAGCTCCAGTCTCTGGTGAGCCCCTCTGCCCACTTCTCAGGTCAACATGCCCCTCTTTCTCTTCTCATCATTAATTAACACCTTTCCTAAATACAGCCAAGCCTAACCCCCTCAGACTGGCTCCACCCCTTTTATCAGGAAAAGTACAGCTAGAGTGTCACATTCAGGTGTTACCTTTTAGGTAATCCCGCCCCCTTCTTCAGAGAAAACACAGTGTTACCTCTCCGCCCCTTCCTGTGGTGAAGAGAAGATATGCCCCGCCTATTTTTCAGGTCAGCTGGCCCCTTTAGATAAGGTTCAGTCTTTTTGTGTGATACCAGTCAACCTATTTGTTTTCTCAGATGAGATTTAATGTAAGCCCCGCCCATGTCTCATACTCAGGGAGTGAATGTAATATGTTGATAAAGGCACATGATTGGCCAGGGCCATACCTTTGAAGATGTGTTTTTTTTCCGTTTGGATCCAACCTTCTCGCCCTTCAGCTTTCCCTCTTCTTCCTCTCCGATGGATTCGCCTTCCTCGCCCTCACTGCTGCCATCTGCTGCGTCAGCCCCTTCCCCCTCCGACCAGTTCTGCTGCTGCACGCTCTATACACACACACACACACACACACACACACACACAATACTCACTATATAGTCCTAAACCACAAACCTACTCAGGTGTTCAGTGATGAAGACATACAGGTGAGTAACAGCAACATCTGGTGGAGAATCCTCATTCTGCTCTGTGGTGATTACAGACGTTCTCAAAGTAAGAAATAATCTGAGTAAACCTAATCTGTGATATAATAAGTAAGGACAGGCCCACATCTGATGATGTCATGGACCAGGTGTGTCTGTGAGTAAGCGTATATGTGAGTGTGAGTGTGAGGGGCTACACATAAACATCAAACTACCAGAATGGTGTTTGTGGCTATAAGAGTAAATCCCACTGACATGAGGCTCGAGTGTCAGGTGTGTGTGTGTGTGTGTGTGTGTGTGTGCACCATTTATGGGCCTCCTGAGTTTATTTAATCTTTAAACTGTAAGCATGACATAATTTGCATTCATCCAGTTACACTTCTGGACATCTAAGATTCAACCTCACACTGTGACTCACTCACACACACACTCACACTCACACACACACACTCACACTCACACACACATACACACACTCACACAGAAACAGGCGTGAGTAAATCAGTTGTGAAGTAAATCTTGTGGGGCTGTGCTCCAAATCTCATCCTGATGAAGATCCAGTGCACTGGTTAATCCCCTAATGCACCACAACAGGAAGTGCTCCAGCCATGCCCCCTAGTGGCCAGGGATTACCCAGAATGCACTGAGAACTTCTGTATAACAGTCTGATGATGTGGTTTATATGCTCATGTGTGTATAAGAGCACCTGTGTGTGTGTGTAAAAAACACAGCTAGGCAAGAAGACAAGGGATAATTACAGATGATGAAGAGGAGGAAAAAAAAGAAAGAGGTGGGAATAAAGACAAAGAAGTTTTATAATACACACACACACACAGACACACTCACACTTATACACACCTGGTAGCCTGTGAACTTAACCCCAGGGTTGTTCTCGATCTCCCACAGACCCTCATTGAAGCCTTTCCTCTTATTTGACTTGCCAAACTTTTCTTTATACTCTTTATATGGCAGCAGATCTTTAGGGCCCAGGAACGCACTGTAGAACACACACACACACACACACACACACACACACACACACTGGAGACTCCTTCCCTATATGTATCATAAACCTCTCCTGGTATATCATCAACTGTACACATCTCGATTAATGACCTGATACCATGGAAACCATACTGTATTAGAATGAGTGTATTAATATTAACCTGCACTATTGTCATGGCCGCCGATATAAAACATTAATCAACAGCTGATGTTTTTATAACACACTCCACATCCCTCTTATAATCAGTGTGTTTTATACATTCATTGAAAAAAACTTTAGATTTACATTAAATGCCAACTTTGTAGCAGTGAATAAAAACTTGATGATAACTCTCTCTCACACACACACACACACACACACACACACACACACACACACACACACACACACTTACGTCTCATGGGTGCCAAAGAAGAAGATGGGGTATTTATTAGCGGGTGGCTTCACAGCTCCCTCTGGCAGCTCGTCAATCTGCAGCCAATCAGAACACACATATATAAACATACATTTACTAATCTGACAAATCACAGTAACTAACCTCTAACTAAGCAGTAACTACAGTGTTATTATAAGTCGTCCTGCATGACATCACTTCTGATATATTGAAAAAGCTTGTGTTTTTAATGCAGAAACCTGAAAACATTGCATCTAGATAGCTTGATTCAATTAAATCTTGTTGCTAGGCAACTGGAGAGTTAGCACTAGGAGTTCCTTATTGCACCTTTAAAGCTGAATGATGTTTCTGTAAACCTGAGCATTAATGTTAGAGGTCAGGCCAACAATAAAAAATAAAACTATAACTGGATAATTACATTTTAGTGACTTAGGTTTGTATTTTGTTCATCCAATCAAATGCATTGATGTAAATTATTGAACTAAACACACCCCTTCAGGTCAGTTCCAAATTACAGACAAGAAATACTAACAGGGTCAGAAGGGGAGGGGCCTCGTTTACATACTCTTCATTTCATTCATGACAACTGCATGGAGAAGTGTGTGTGTGTGTGTGAGTGTGTGTTCAAAGGATAAAGTCACAGTAACAGGCTACTCTAAGTCATTTGTTTACATTTTGAAATACATAAGCAACTATGCATGTTAGAAATGATCGTGCACACACACACACGACACACACACCTATACAGACACAAACACACACACACCTATACAGACACAAACACACACACACACCTATACAGACACAAACACACACATACATACACACACCTATACAGACACAAACACACACACACACACACACACCTATACAGACACAAACACACACATACATACACACACCTATACAGACACAAACACACACACATACATACACACACCTATAGAGACAAACACACACACATACATACACACATCTATAGAGACACAAACACACACACACACACACACACACACCTATACAGACACAAACACACACACATACATACACACATCTATAGAGACAAACACACACACACACATACATACACACATCTATAGAGACACAAACACACACCTATGCAGACACAAACACGCACACATACATACACACATCTATAGAGACACAAACACACACACACACACCTATGCAGACACAAACACACACACATACATACACACATCTATAGAGACACAAACACACACCTATGCAGACACAAACACGCACACATACATACACACATCTATAGAGACACAAACACACACACACACACCTATGCAGACACAAACACACACACATACATACACACATCTATAGAGACACAAAAACACACACACACACACACCTATACAGACACAAACACACACACACACACACACACCTATAAAGACACAAACACACACACACACCTATACAGACCCAAACACACACACATACATACACACATCTATAGAGACACCAAAACACACACACACCTATGCAGACACAAACACACACACACACCTATGCAGACACAAACACACACACACACCTATGCAGACACAAACACACACACACACACACACCTATACAGACACAAACACACACACACACACACCTATACAGACACAAACACACACACACACACATCTATAGAGACACAAACACACACACACACACACACACACACACACCTATACAGACACAAACACACACACATCTATAGAGACACAAACACACACACACACACACACATCTATAGAGACACAAACACACACACACACATCTATAGAGACACAAACACACACACACACACACACACACACACATCTATAGAGACACAAACACACACA
>JAOVVF010000032.1:321294-332373 GCA_028565595.1 Duopalatinus emarginatus | reverse complement strand
ACACACACACACACTCACACACACACACACACTCACACACACACACACACACACACACACACACACACACACACACAGTGACCACTTGTGCATCAAGTGTCTTCTTTTGTTTTTGTTTATACAATTTGCAATTACATCCACCACTCGTTTGGCAAGTTCCTTCAGAGGATATACCATCAGTATGGATGTAGTGGTTTTGAGTGAGTGTCACATCAGAGCATGCCTGAGCAGAAGCTTGAGTGCATCCTCCTGCTAAAGAGCTTGTTGGCCTTATTTATAGGTGGGATATGCTTCCCAGGTCAGAGGCCAACAAGTTGGCCTTCCTGACCAGGTTTACTTCAAGTTTACATCATCACTCTGCTCATGCATGAATCGTCTTAGAATGCCATTGCACAGCTCATGCCTAACCCTGCTGAGGGCATCACGACTCATGTCTGACTCTGCTTAGGATGTCACTGCTTTGCTCATGCCTGACCCCACTGAGGATGTTACCGTTCTGCTAATTACTGACTGTGCTTAGGACGCTGCCACTCAGTTCATGCCTGACTTTTCTGAGGATGTCACCACTTAGCTTCAGCTGATCTAGCTGAGAATGCCACTCAGCTCCTGACCCTGCTAAGAAAAATTGCTGCCAAACTGCCGGCTGAAAGCTTGAGGGCTGGGGGGGCACAGTTGCTTAAATTTTTTTGGGTAGGGGATGCTTTAGCCTGCATGGTGGCAAAGTGGGGATGAGCAGGCAGGAACCTTCACTGTTGAGGCAGACAGAGTGGCCTCCTATGCTATGTTCACTGTTGAAGCCAGTGGAGCATTCCTCTTCTTTAACCCACTCTCCTTCATGGTTCAATGTAGGCACATCAGGAGCTGTGCCTTAGGGATGAGTAAAAAATCCAGAATAATGAATATGGTTATACGTTTACACCTATTTCTATATTATTTATAATCACACTATTGTTACAATTAGTGAGTATATAATAAAATACTCACAAAACAAGGAATTACATGCAACTGCGGGTAGGAATTTAATTAAAATAAATAAAATAAAAGGAAAAAGCAGAAATCTCCATGGAATCACAAGGATCAAGAATAAAGAAAACCAGAACCAGGCATGAACATAGAAAACAGGAATTCACCGTAGTGTCCAGAGTCTTTTGTCATAAACATAAAGCAGTGTAAAACAAGTCACCACATACTAGATCACACCTAGGGCTTAAACAGCCTTTTGACTAACCCAGAAACATGGTTCGGGTGTGCACCAGGAGTCATGTGAACAGAGAGAGGCAGCAAAGCCTTATGTCACCTTATCTTGAGTCCTGACAGAGCCTCCCCCAACAAAAGGACCAGGATCAGGCAGACGCTTAGGAATAGAGCTAGAGGTGTCCTCAGTAGGATCGAGATTAGGCAGAGGCTTGGGCAGAGAGCTAGCAATGTTCTGAATTGAATTAGGAGGAGGCTTGGGCAGACCAGGATCAGGCAGAAGCTTGAGCAGGGACCTGATGTTCTCTCTCGGACAAGATCTGGGTAAGGACCTGATGTCCACAGAAGCTGGTGCTGTACAATACTGGACCTAGATCATGTGGGAGCTTTTGCAGAGAACTTATTAGGATCTTTTCTTGGACCTGGGCCATGCTGGACTTCAGGCTGAGTGCTGGTAATCCCCTCCTCAGAGTCAGGAGCAGGCATGGGTTTGATGATGCTCTCCTCAGGGTCAGGAGCAGGTATGGGCTCTGTGATGCCCTCCTCAGGGTCAAACGCTTGAATAAACTGAGCGTCGTCCTGACCAGAAACAGATACTTGAACAGACAGAGTGACATCCACATCAGGAACAGATACTTGAACAGACTGAGTGTCAGTCTATAACAAGCTGCCATATACCGGTCCACACCCAGGCCTTAAATCATCTTTCTTATAAACCCGAAAATGCGGCTCCAGAACCCACTGGGATTCACGTGACCAGGGAGAGGCTCCAAAGCCTCACATGACTACTTCCCATTGCTGGGATCTCAAGTCCTGACAATTATCTGTGTCGCCAATATGAGGATGGGTTCCCTTTTAAGTCTGGTTCCTCTGAAGTTTTCGTCTCCTTGTCATCTCAGGAAGTTGTTTTTTTGCCACTGTTGCCACTGGCTTCTCATCAGGAATAAAATGATATCAATGTATAATCCATGTACTATACTTTTGTAAAGCTGCTTTGAGACAATGTCTATTGTTAAAAGTGCTATACAAATAAAATTGAATTAAACTGCATTGAATAGATGGCTTAATACACACATACACATCTGAACACACAGATACACTGCTAACATGCACGTTTCTCTTTCTATAGTCCTGATGACCATCACAGACATAATGATTAATGTAGCTAATTAATAATATGTCTAACACCAACTGCAGTAATAAAAATGTAAACTTGTACAAAAACGTCTCGGCTGATTTTTTGCTAAAGAAAAAACGAAACTCCATTTTCTTAGTGAGGACCAGTAAAAATGTCCTCACAATCCCTTAAATGTCAGATATATTCTTGTGAGGGCATGTGGTTCCCACAACAACAATAAATAAATGAATAAATACACGATTGCACACACATACACCACTTAGGACACATACACTACTGAACACACCCATACACTGTTGAATACACACACACTACTGAACACACACCTATGCTAATAAAGATAGACATACATATACACTACTGAACACACACTAGGAACTAGGATACTGGCAGGAATGAGCCACACAGTATCCATCCAAAAAAAATTAAATTGACACACTATTATGGTAATGCTTAATACCGCCCCCTACTGGTAGATACCATAGCAGCCACACGACCCTTAAGCAGAATACATCCACGGTCATGTGTAAGAGCTGGTTTTCTTTTTATGATGACATTTGTCCACTAGGGGGCAGTCCAGCCTAGTTTTTCCTACCCTACTCTGTTTCTTTTCGGTTATAACCTCAGATTAGATTTTACACTGCAGTTTAGTTCATGTTTTTTCCTCCTGTCTTTTATTAAATAAGTGTAAAGAGGAGCTAAATGGTTCAAAATGATACAATTATAAAATAAAATGAATGTACAAATGCTTTGTAACTCCACCATCAGGCCCTGTTTAAGGCCCATAACAAAAAAAATCCTAATGAAATAAGATAGTAAAGAAGGAATTAAATAGGGAAGGAAGGATGTGTGATTATATGTGATCCATGTGCTTGATCTGAACATTCAGATTAAATCTTCTACAGTGTTTGTGTGTCCCTGTAGTGTTGCTATATTCAAATCAAACCTTTGTGTGTCTTTTCCCTAAATGTGTGTAACTGTGTGGCTGAAAGGAAATGAACATATTGTGTGTGTGTAACTGTGTGTGTGTGTGTGTGAGAAAGAGAGAGAGAGAGAGAGAGAGAGAGAGAGAGAGAGGGCAGAGAGAAACCCATCGGTACAATCAATACCTTTGATTCTTACATAAAGGAATTATCTGTAGTCTGATCGCACCTTCAGTCTCCTCTTCAATAACATAATTTAGTTTTAGCATCACTGTGTGTGTGTGTGTGTGTGTGTGTGTGTGTGTGTGTGTGTGTGTGTGCTCTCTTCTTTGCACTTTGCTTTTTGATGAGCATGGTGTAGTGTGTATTTTTATAAGTCCTGTTTAATTGTTCTGTGTGTTAATTCTGTGGTTTGAATTAATTATTATAAGATTAATCAAGTAGTGAAACTTTAAAACAGTTTGTATTATACACAGAGCCCATACTGAGATTCCCCCTGGTGTCTAAACTAACCTGATAAGGACAGTGGCAGTGTTCGAGACGTGACATCTGAACTAGTATTGATCTGCAGAGTGTCTCCGTGTCTGGGGGAAACTGTCCTTACAGAAAGAACAGATTTAACTGAAACTAGTAAATAATATTTTTTTTAAAGTCTAAGCACCACCTAATGGACACCTCTGGTGATTTCACATTGTTTTAGACACTGAAATATATAGACATTAATTAAAAGGAAAATAGCAGCTTAATTTGCTTTAAAATCGACGATTTTGATGAAATTGACGGAAAAACCCGAGCTCACTACAGAAATTCCTCAGTGGGAGTGACATCACTGGGTGAAAACAGTGAACAGTACAGCAGGTACAGGTACAGCAATCTCTGTGTTGGGCTGTGACTCGCTGGAAAGAACCTGTCATGTAGCCAAATAGACTTGGTTACTTGGTCCTGAGGTACTTTTAGTCACACCACACTCTGTCAGTCAAACCAAATGTGAAGTAATTGCACTTACCCTGTTTACCTGCATTTACACGGAGGCAGCAAACCAAACCTGCATACAAAGGATGCCAAGGGAGTCTTCTTAAAGCTAAGGCATAAACTGCGGCTCCCCCAGTCCACCAGATACTGGGTTCTACCCTGCACACAGTGGACGTCCAACAGATGCCGGACAGTGTAGGCGGGGTTGGAGAACTGGTGGAACAAAGGACCGGCTTGAGCCGGGAGCAATGCAATGTGGGGTTAATCCTCAAGGAGGGGGGGAAGGATCAACCGGAGTTGACCCTGTGCTAAATTTTAAATGGCCCCAGGTAAAGAGGCAAAAGCTTCCCTTCATTAACCTAGATGGGAGGCCTTTGGCCAACAAACATGTTGCCCCAGAAGGTCGGACGGTGCCGGGTGGTGTTGCACTTCTAGGCAGCAACTGCTCACTGCAGGGTCCATCTGCAAAGCCATGCTCGGCAACAACGTGTGACATACTGTTTGGCTGTTGAGACGTTTGAATTTATCTAATAGGGAAAGAGTAGACTTTCTAGTACTCAAACGGGAATCAGTGCCCTTGGCAGACATTACATCTTTAGGCATACTGTGCAGTCTTACCACATGTTGAAGAAACAGGCCGTCTCCCTGGCTGATGGTAATTTACGCAGTAGCACAAAGCGGGATGCTTTGGAGAATCGGTCTACCATCACCAGCATGGTCATGTTTCCCTGGGATGGAGGGAGACCAGTAAGTAATTCCAGTGAGACATGCAACCATAGATGAGTCGGTACAGGCGAGGGGCACAAAAGGCCAGGCGGTTTCATACAGAGGTCTTTATTGTGAGCACAAGTCTTGCATGACAAGTCTTTGTCCATGTTGGGCCACCAGAAACAGATCCTGAGAATTTCCAGCAAGAGTCCATTGAAACCAGGGCGGTCAGTGGGGCAACCACAGAGCTAAAGTTCCTAATGAACCTGTGGAAAAAGTTCACAAAGCCCAGTCAGGTTTCCTTGCAAGAGGGACGATGATGCCTCGTTGGCTGCAGTACAGACACTTGCCCTCACGCAGAAAGGCACACATGTCCCAGCTGCATAGGTTGGGGGTCTGTTTCAGTGGACGTGGTGGGTAGGCCACTCCCAGAGAAGCCACTGCTGTGCCACTGCCTCTGTGTCCCAACCGCTATTCATGGCAAAGTGTGCAAAACACAGTGGCCTTTTTAGTCACTAGACGCTTTATTCACTAGAACTAGCCTCACCTCTCTTAGACAGGTGGTCAAAAGTATGACAGTGTGCCGCTGTGAACTGGTCGACCTTTGACAACTCCGGTTGGTTCTCCATTTCTGGAGTGGCCCAAGCCAGGGCTCAACCAGAAAGGAGGGCCATAAGATAAGCCACCTTAGGGGCACCTACGGTGACAGTGAGACCGCTTAGCCTTAATGGAGAGATGGAAAGAGAAGTGTGAATTGGAGAGTAAAACTTCTTAGCCTTCAGAGACAGCAACACAGAGGCACATACAGTAACACTTAGTGACACACAATAATTGTATACCGGCTGACTTTGCAAACCATGGTTTGCACCATGCAAAAAAAACAGCAACTTTTGCTGTAGCTCTTTGGCTTTATATAGGCAGCCACCAGGTGCAGGATGTTAGGGCTAATAGTCTGTCATTGCCCCCTGGAGGCCAGAGATGGCCCTGATCAGCCCTTACACTTTTATTTGATATATGTTATAAATTTACCTATACATATTTCGTTAGTTTATTCATTTGCTTTATGTGTAATTTCATTTATTTGTACAATCTATTAAATATATAACTCATTATTTTGATGCTTTATACTTTATACTGATTAATTATGTGATATGTGATAAACTAAACTGAACAGAGAGAGAGAGAGAGAGAGAGAGAGAGAGAGAGAGAGATTACATTACACTCCAGCCACTGAAATCATGGCTTTTTATTATTGTCACAATGAATCAAGAATAAAAACATGAACATTTTAAAATTGTTTACAAGCAGATGTAGCATAAATGTAGCATGACGACAACAATACTGTAAAAATGTGTGTGTGCATGGAGTGTGTGTGTGTGTGTGTTTGTAGGAGTTTTTTCATTTCATTTTATACATGTGTAACAGGGCGTATGCTATACATAATACACATATTAGCATAAATGCAAAAATTGTCACTGGTAGGCTAATCTGACTACTGACTAGTTAGCCAGCTAACATTAGTGCAGTGTTGTGTTCTGCTAGCTTAGCGTATAGTATTTGTCTGTTCAGTGTCAGTGTTCATGATTTTTAGTGGGTTGATGAGGACAGAGATTAATTTAAATCTGATGAGACAATCATCATCAGTTGTGTTTCTTTAGAGCTTTATTAAAGCTGAATGTGATGTTCAGCCTAAAATACTAGCTATTATTTATATAATAAGAATGTATTATTGATAAGTTTGTCATTAAGTTGTTAACTACAAAAACAGATCAGAGCTCTAAGGTAGCTAGCTACTGGCATGTGTAATTAGAAATCTAATGAACAATCTAGATAACTGTAGGTAATCTATCATAGGTGGCATTAGACTCGCTAGTCACTAGACTTGTGAATGGAGAAGACGAAGTTCTGGGAAATGGGATAATAATCTGGATAAACATGGTTTAGCATACGCCCAGCTACACTACAACAATAAACAGTTCAGTTTTTCCAATATTAACAAATCTCGCAAAATACAAAGACAGACTGCATGTTTAAAGAGGTTTAATTATTACTATCCTTATTATTATTATTATTATTATTATTATTATTATTAATACTGCTCGTTTATCATGTATGAATCTTTGGTCAGCTTTAGTGTATATAGGAACAAATAAGAAAATAAACAACACAACACTGTACAATAATTTACACAACAGCAACACAACAGAATTCATGGAATGTCACAAAATATCCTAAAATCCATAAATCAACAATCATGAGGAAACATCAACACGTTATATTACTGAACACCAGGTGAATCCTGCACCTTTAACTTGACACACACACACACACACACACACACACACACACACACACACACACACTCACACAACTCTCAAGGTACAGATTAATTCAAATCAAGCATCAGAATCACGAGGAAGTCAAGGGAAATAAAACAAACACAATGGTGACATTATCCAGACCATGTTTATGATTATGTACAGAGTTTAAAATATCATCAGGGTAATTAAAAACTGAATTCTGTCGAGAATTATAAACTATTATTGTTTATTATTATTGTGTTTTTTTATATTTGAATCTTTTGGGTTTAATAATGATATGAAACTTTTGATATATCTTAAGCATCTCCTACACAATGCACAATGATTTAATATGGACTGTACCATACTTTGTATGTGTGTGAAAAAGAGAGATGAGTTTTGTGTAGATGGGGCAAATACTGTTTGCAGTGTACTGGGGCAAATACTGTTTGTTATTAGTATCACACTTGCATAAGTGTTACCCAAATATTTACCTAACGATGCTCTGATTCCTGTCTTTAGCTCCGCCCTCTTGTGCAATAGAAACCTTACATAAATAATATGGAAGAACCTCCTACTTTTAAAAATGTAAAAAACACAAACAAATTTTATGCAAATTAGGACAAATTACCATAACTGCTGTAGTATCAGGGCTACTTTAAAAAAAAATAAGAATAAAAAACACAAACAAATCAAACCCACAGGGATGTTTAGAACTATTCTAATGATAATACATTTACACAACACATGCTCTTATATTCATCCAAAATATGAAGTAAAATCGTTTGGTCCACAGCAACTGAAAATAGATTAATGACCTTACTGTCCACGCCCACTTTTAAATATTAACATAAACGACTGTAACGCTGATAAACTGGATGTTAATACAGCAGGCAGCAGCCAGGCTGGAGGACCTGGTCTTACTGTATTAACATGATTATTCATGCAGGTATGTCATGTATACACTGATGTTCTGTATTTAAGTGCAGAACATGTGATCACTGGGACTTAATGTTGGTGCAGGAAAGAAACAGAACCTGATTTGGCACATTTTAAATATTACATCACATGATCAGAATATTTTCATGACAATTTAAAATCAGTAATAGTTTTCTATAATGAAACTGGACCAGAAAAAGTGAAAAAGTGATATATTTAGGAATTGAGGATGTTTCTATTTATTGTCTTCTAACTCGATCATAAATCTACTACTACTAACCATACCGTTAGCTATACCGTTAGCTATACCGTTAGCTATACCGTTAGCTATACCGTTAGCTATACCGTTAGCCTTACTGTTAACCTGGAAAAAATCTCAGCATTATTTCACCTTGTTCGTTTTCTCTCTGGTCATATTGAATTTTTTCCTGTAATTTCTTTATTGCTAGATTTACTGATAACTGTGCAGTTATATTCCATGTCAGCCTTGCTGTATGTTTATTACTTACTAAAACTTTGTAGTTGTAAATTTTCCATATATATGTCGTGATTGTCATGCCGCTGTAAAGAGATGAATAATAATATCAATCATATTTCTAATGGCCACTCCTGCTCATGGGGTGACCACAGCGAATCAAATCTGGATTTCATTTGTGACAGGTTTTATTCTGGATTCTTTTCCTAATGCAATGCACCCATTAATGTGGGTTAGATATAGCACCACGAGTGTCAGCCCACATCTATTTACCAAAATGTGCCAAATCGGCTGTACCATAGTGAACATCTTTTTTCTGTAACTGTTTAGTAGTGTTTAGTAATTGAGGCAGTGGGCGCGTGCTCACATGTCAGTTGTGGGAGGAGATGAGGGCGGGTCAAACCAGCAGGTAAAAAGTCGCATTTCTCAACTGTTTTTTTTTTTATTACCGTGAGTCTACTTATTTAAGTCTCTGGGTCCTTAAGTCATTTCTGCAACCAGAGAGAGAGAGAGATGGAGAGATACCATTCGGCAGCAAAGATAACAGTAGCTTAAGGATGGACAGGAGCTCAGAGATATGAAGAACATGTTGGAGAAATACATGGCCAGCAGTCAAGAGTCTTGAGGAACAGAAAATTCACCCAGGAGCTGGAGGTAAAGTTTAGTACTGCTGCCCCAGACAAAGCCAAGCATCCAACAAGATAGGAACGACTGAAGCTAAGGTGAAACATCTCCCTTACCTCACTGTGGATATCATCAACAGCCACAAGCTGAGGGCCCAACAGGACAAGCCACAGTGATATGCGTGTTCATCAACAATCACCAAAACACAAGTGGCTATCAAGACGGCAGAGGAAAAGGTTACACTACTGTAAACCAAGATTGCAGAGAAATAAGAAATTAATAGACTCGCTCACAGAGCAGAATAAACTGCAAGATCTAGCAGGAGAGATCATAAAGTCCTGCTGGAGGGATGAGGAGGCACAGCCTGAGGAGATCTTCAGGAACAAGAGCACACTCTGCAGAAAGAGTCACTGAATGTTTAACTGCCCGAGAGGAAGAGCAAACTGACCAAGTTCACTGAGAGCCAGAAGGAGAAACTCATCCAACATCTACCAGTTACCTGAAGACAAAAAAGTGGCTTAGGATGAACTTAAGGCTTGACATGGGAGTAATTGAGGAGTCCTATAGTAACTAGAGTACCTCAGTACCCAAAAATGATGATGGTTAAGGCATACCTGAGGCCCTACATTGATGAACTGCTGGACTGATGTCAGGTAAGACTCACTATTTGACACTGGATTTAACCCAGAAGGTAATTGGCGAATTCCTATGACTCCAATACCTTAAGGAAAATCTCCTGGGGCTCTCTGGCTATCAGTGAATGTTTATGCCAAATTTCTTGGACATGCCCAAGACTGACCTCACTAAACAGACTGGGTCCAGTATATTGAGCCATGTTGGAACACTTTCTGCCAGATAAAATTCTGCCGTGATGGTTGTAATTGTGCTTCATTACTGACAGCCTATGTATTTGTGTCTTGTTGTGCTTTCAGTGGTCCTGTAACTGGTGAGAGAAAGAGAAAGAGAAAGAGTGCTACCATTTGGCAGAGCTTGGAAGATGACACATGACTAAAGCCGTGAACGTGTCTGGAATCATTTTAGTTCATTTTCTTATGGTTGGGTTTCACGGTATTAATTACACATGAGTCTTCCTCCACACCCTCACACACCAGTCCTACTGTAATTTCTAACAGTGTCCTTCTGCTTCATTTCCAGTTTACAGTTTACACAAAGTCCTGATGTGATGAGTCAAGTTTCTAAACAAGTCATTTGAGACAAAAAAGACACCCAAATATCTATAAAAGTTCTGGATGTTCACTAGAGCTGGAACTCTTTCTGTGTGGAACTGAATCGTAGTGGGATAAGTAATATAAAAACAAATGACATTAAAGCATGTAATCAGGTAAAATCTCTCAGATGTGACGTTGACTTTCCAGATTATCACCACACACTTCCAAAGGTGTAGGGTTTCAGGTATGTGGCACTTGTGGATAATTAATGCCAATTCATTTACTTCCTGTACCTTTTCATATTGACTGAAGTTTGTCTGAACATAGAAAACATTTTCTTAAAGAGCAGTCTGACCAGTGTTAAAAATCGTCTGATGTTTTGTTCTGTTATACAGAACATATTCACATTATACTAGTCTATTTAACATTCCCTTGAATTTAATGAAACCTCAGCTACTCGTCAAAAGAAAACACAAAGTGCACTGTAAATAATATGCCCAAGATGAAAAAAAAAATTGCTCCTGAACCCCTTTGGGGTAGTTCATCATTGTGAATTTTAGGTAGAATCTATGAAAGCCTGTGCTTTTCCACTTACACACAAGTGCTCATTATTAGTGTACATTTTACCATCCATATA
>JAOVVF010000032.1:7081-18874 GCA_028565595.1 Duopalatinus emarginatus | reverse complement strand
CCCCCCACCTTGGACAGTCAGACCATCTTTCCATACTGCTCTCCCCAGCCTAAACCCCCCTATGATGCAGTGCAAGACCCATCATAAAGACTGTTACAACCTGGCCTGGAAATGCACTCTCTAAGCTACAGGACTGCTTTGAACAGACTGACTGGGACTCATTTGAACACCAGGAGCTGTAAACATTCATAGAAATGGTACTGGACTATATCAAGTTCTGCATCGGAAATGTGACTGAGGAGAAAAACATTCGAGTTTTCCTAAACCCGAAACCCTGGATGGCCAGCCAGAATAGAATCCCACCTGTCCAGCAACAAGACCCGGGAAGTGTAGCAGGGCATACAAGACATTACAAACTACAGAGGCTGTGAAGTGACCACTGGAAACCTGAGTGCACTGCTGGCAGAGGAGCTAAACTTCTTCTTTGCATGCTTTGAAACATCACAGCAGCACCCATCTGCTCCAGCCCTGCCCTCACCCCCACCTGGTACCTGCACCACTCTACTCACTGTGCAGCAGCACAATGTCAGACAGGTGCTCCTGGCAGCAAACCCCAAGAAGACTATCGGCCCAGATGGAGTACCTGGCAAGCTGCTTAAAGCGTGTGCCCATCAGACTCTTCAACCTATCCCTGGCCCAGGCAGTCATCCCACTCTGCTTAAAATTAGCCACAATCATCCCAGTGCCAAAGAACACTCTTATCACCAGCCTAAATGATTATCACCCTGTAGCCCTGAGGTCCGATAATCATGAAGTGCTTCAAGAGACTGGTTCTTCTGCACATCAAACCCAATCTCCCTCCAGACTTTGACCCCCACCAGTTTGCATATCGCACATCCAGATCCACAGAGGACACCATTACCGTAGCTCCCCACACTGCATTGAGCCACCTAAAGCAGCAGAGCTGAGCCTACAGATTACAGCTCAGCTTTTAACACAATTGTTCCAGACATTCTCATCACCAAACTGAACATGCTCAGCCTCCCCCCTCTCACATGTGCCTGGACTTTCTCACCAACCGGCCCCAAACTGTGAGACTGGACCCCTAGCTCTCCTCCACTCACATACTGAGCACCGGCTTCCCACAAGACTGTGTGCTCAGCCCCCTGCTGTACTGTCTCTACACCCATGACTGCCACCCACAACTCCAACCTCATCGTCAAGTTTGCTGTGACACCACAGTGGTCGGACTCATCTTTAAGGGAGACAAGACATAGATAGGAGGTCCTGAAGCTGGCAGTCTGGTGTTCAGAATATAATCTAGCATTAAACACCAAGAAGACCAAGGAAGTCACTGTCCACTTGCAGCATTGCTAACAGCATTGCTATGTGTGTATTTATATTGTCCTCACAATAAATAGTATTAGCTGGCATTTTGGTGTTGTGAAGACATTTTTGCTAGTTATCATAGAAAAATGTGGATTTTTTTTAAACAAACAAAAATAAATAAATAACTGAATAAATAATTTAAAGAGACAATTGGTGTTAGTATTAGTGTTAAGGTGTTAAGGTTAAAGGCTATGGTTAGCATAAATTTGTTTAATTTGCATTAATCATTATGTAATTGTACGTCCTAACAACAATATAATGTGAGTGTGTGTGTGCATAATTTAGGTTTTATTAAATAAACCATATTGCTGGTGTGTGTCCTTTTCTAATAAGCAGCTTATCAACTTTAATTTTGTTTTGCACACACACACACACACACACAAAGCACATCTATGATGGTGCCACTAAGGTCAGCTGCCTAGTATCCCGTCCAGTTTCTAGAAAACAAACTCAACAACCTCTGGGCCAGAATCAAGCACTTTATATTACACCCAAGGTTAATAAGGACACTGCAACACACTTTTAGACTTATCACAGGGACTCTGCACTTATTGTGATTGGTGGCTCTAACAATGCCAACCTCAAACGGGTACCACAAATCTTCTACCAGCATATCGCTTGCCCCACCATGAGCAACAGGACACAGGACCACTGCTACACTTCACACTAAGGCAGTTACAAGGCACAGACACAGCCACCATTTGGGAAGTCGGACCATACAAGGAAGGGCTAAAATACAAGGTTCTGGTTCTGAGGAAGGTCACAAGCTTGACAGACCAATCAGTAGCTGCCCTGTGGGATGCTCTGGATGATGCAGACTGGGATAAATTCCAGTGCAGCTCAGATGACATTAACATGTTCATGGAAACACCTGTGGGATTTGTTAGGAAACTAGCAGACGGCTAACCCTAACCCTAACCTAGTCCAAAAGACTATTATCAAGAGGTTTCCCAACCAGAACCATGGCTGGACAAAACCATCTGTGAGGCCAAGAACACCTATACTGCTGCCTAAAATGCAGAGCTCATTAGTGGGAACATGGACAACTACGAGGCTGCTTCCTACATCTACAAGGCTGAGTGTGTAAGGTGGTGAAGGAGGCAAAGCAGCTCACCTTTCTGTAAGATGCCACTAGGAACCTGTGGCAAGGGCTGTGGAAAATAATGGACTGTAAGTACCCACTCTGCAGATTTGCGAGTGCAGACTCATTTCTGGTTGTTGGGATTCAAATTTCTCAATCAAGGAATTTGCCCCTCAGCGTCTGTCCTGCTCTCTCAACCAGTTGGGGGAATAAGTTTGCAGACACCAGTGTGCAAGTGAACAAAGTTTATATACTGTCAGGTTACAAATTATTGGTCAAAGTTGTTACTGGGAAGAAATCATTTCTATCATCTTATCTCTAGGATTGGATCTTGAGGGTACTGTGATGATGAATAATGATTCTACTCCTAGTAACTATATGATATTATCAGAAATCAAAACCCTAAAAGGGGAGGGGTCTATGGATAAATGCAGATTGGAGGATTATAATAAAAAGGAGAACTATGGGCATCAGTATCTAAGTTTGAGACATTAGCTCATTCTCTTGTGACAACTGGATGTTCATTTGTAGTTAGGAAAATGCTGTGTTCAGCATATTTTAGGCCACGTACACACTTGAACATTTGACCTTATGCAAGGGCCTTAAAATCATCCCCCTCTTGCTAGAAAGACTTGCACAGAGGAATGAGTTGCACGCGGACTACAGACACTCCCATAAACCACCTCCGCCTGTAGAACAGCCTGGCATAGAGCTCCCACGGTTATGGGAGAAATTTAGAGGAGTAATAGACACATGACAGCTAGAGTGACCCACATAAATGCCTCCTTTGGCTATATTAGAAGGACAACAAATACATAAATACGTGTCACCTGATGGCATATGTTCATACACACCAGACACATTACCTCAGCAGACACATCATTTTAACCATACTACATACTACTTAGAACAAAAAACTACAGAATGGAACGTTAAGTGCACATGTGCAGTAGCATGTGCAATGAAGCAAGAAAATATACATTAAATATACAAGACAATATACAATAAATATGCTAGACATTAAAACTAAATATAGGGAGGGGACAGTGCAGATAGCCCACTAGTAGTAACATTGTGTTTAGCAGCAGTTTTGTTCATTGTGTATAAATGTAAACATAGATGTTGTGGTTAGCAGCAGTACTGTCCATTTTTTTGGTGTAAATGTAAACATTGTACTCTTACATTTGTGTAGACCGGTTTTTGTTTTGTTTTGTATTTTGAAGACTGTGTGTGTGTGTTTAGTCCAGTCACTGAAATGTGTACAATTTATCAGACCAGAAGCTGATTGTTCAGGAGTCTGATAGCTTGTGGAAACTGTTGCCGTCTGGATGCAGTCTGAATGTGAGGGCCCGAATGCTTCGGTACCTTTTTCCAGATGGTAGGAGGGTAAAGAATGTGTGTGGGGTGTGTGTGGTCATGCAGCGTGTGGTATAAATGTCTGTGATGGTGGGGAGAGAGATGCCAATGATCTTCTCAGCCGTTCACACTGCCCGCTGCAGGGACTTGCGATCCAGTGTGGTGCAGTTCCCAAACCAGGCAGTGAGGCAGATGCTCAGGATTCTCTCGAAGATTCCTCTGTAGAATATGGTGAGGATAGGAGGAGGATGATGATCCTTCCTCAGTCTTCACAGGAAGTAGAGATGCTGCTGGGCTCCACAGCAGAGCCATCGATGTGTAGTGAAGAGTGATCACATCTTGTCATCCTGAATTCAACAACTATTTCTTTGGTCTTGTCTACATTCAGAGACAGATTGTTGGTTCTACACCAGTCCATTAACCATTGAACTTCCTCTCTGTATACTGACTTGTTGTTCTTGCTGATGACGCCCACCACAGTCATGTCATCTGCAAACTTTATGAGGTGATACAAGCTGTGCATTGCTGCACAGTTGTGAGTCAGTAAAGTGAACAGAAATGGATTGAGCACACAGCCTAATCCCAATGCTCTGAGTGGTGGTGCTGGAGGTGTTTCATCTGATCCAGACTGATTGAGGTCTCCCAGTCAGGGAGTCAAGGATCCAGTTACAGAGAGAAGTGTTGCAGCCCAGAAGGTTCAGCTTTACAATCAGGTGCTGAGGAATTATTGTGTTAAATGCTGAACTGAAGTCTATTAGCAGCATTCAAACATAAGTGTCCTTATTGTCCAGCTGGGTGAGCGCCAGGTGAAGTGTGGTGGATATGGCGTCATCTGTTGAGCGGTTGGGGTGGTACACAAACTGCAGAGGGTGTAGTGAGGGAGGCAGCTGGGTCTTGAAGTGCCTCATGACAAGACTCTCAAAGCATTTCAGGATGATGGGTGTAAGTGCACTGAGACGGTCGTCATTGAGGCAGGACACTGAAGACTTCTTTGGCATGGGTATGATGGTAGTTGCTTTGAGACACATCGGGACAGGGGCACTGCTCAGGGAGATGTTGAAGATATTGGTGAAGACATCTGTCAGTTGGTCTGCACATTCCCTGAGCACTCTACAAGTAATGTTGTCTGGTCCAGCAGCTTTCCGTGGGTTAACTCTGCGTAGAGTTTTTCTCACATCAGCTGCTGTAAGGCACAACACCTGGTCATTGGGAGGAGGGGTGGTCTCCCTCGCTGCCACGCCGTTCTGTGTCTCGAACTAAGTGTAGAAGCATCGTCATGGTGGAGAAGTGCGTCTTCCATTCCTCTGTCTCCTTCCTGGGGTTTCTTATGGAAAGCGGACACCTTTTTTAAAAACTTTCTACTGCTAATGTTAAACCAACTGGATAACTTTAGTACTACTGCTGAATTCAAAGTTTAGTGTTTACAGCGTGTAATGTTTACATTTATACCAAATACACACAACTGCACCTTACAGCTCTACTACTTGGGGAGCAACTGCACTGTTTCCCCTCCCCTGTATTTTTTGTTTATTGTCCTATAATGGTCTTGTGTGTTTATAGTATATTGTCTTGCATGATTCATGTAAATTGTCTTGCATCATTGCACACGTGCACTTTATATTGTATTGTATTGTGTTGTCTACTGTTATATGTAGCACATTCGTCCTGGAGGAATGTTATTTCATTTCACTGTGCACTGTACACCACTGAATATAGTTGAAATGACAAATAAACCACTTGACTTAACTTGACTTTAGATTCACTTGATTGAAATCGCCAGAAACAATAAACAGTCCATCAGGGTGTGTGTTTTGAAGTCTGCTAATAGCACTGTACAGCTCACAGAGCACACCTTTAGCATCAGTGCTGGGTGGAACGTAGACACTGATGATCAGTACTGTGGTAAAGAAAAAGGTCTTCATCTGACAACCATAAACTCCACTAGAGATGAGCAGTAACTAGAGTACATCATACAGAGTTTGTGCATCATTCCACAACAAGTCTTACTGTTTCTGTTGGCACAAAACGAGGCTAGTCTGTCTAGCTGAATGGTGGTGTCAAGAACTCGGTGAAAAGACGACGCAGCAGTCTTTAGATTCTTGTTGTGTAGTTACCTGAAGTTGGATGCAGTTCCGTTTATTCTCCAGGGAGCAGATCTTTGAGAGCAGGCTGGATGGGAGAGCTGGCTTTGTTGTTAGCCTAGCATAAACTCCAGCACACTTGCCGTGCTTCTGTAGTGTCACGCACCACTTCTGGTGCCCCCTCTTTCAGCTGCCATATGTGATTCAGAAACCCTGGATGACTGCGCAGTGCATGCTAACATGCACTGAAGTAGTGCTATAACATTTTGGCATTTTGTGCACACTTGTTTTTCCAGTCCTTTCCCAAAATGTTTCCTGTCCACAGTAAAGAATGAAAACAACAGTAAATTCTCAAAGACCATGTGCTTTGTGTCTGATCCTGATCACCTTGGCCATTTTCATTTGTAAAATTTGGAGCTGTAATAGCATGAATTATTATAAAGTAATTATACTGCTTCCTCCCTATCCAAGGCAGAGAAGTTACTGTAAACAGTGTCTGTTCCTGTAAACTTTGATGGTCCTTAAAAACTGGCCACACATCCAAAATGATAAATTACAGAACCGTGACACTGAAAATGACACTGACTAACCACTGCAAAACCCCTCAGAATCACTGAGGCGTGGACTCCACAAAACCTCTGAAGGTGTTCTGTGGTATCTGGCACCAAGATCCTTTGTGGTATTGGACCAGGTGGTCTATCTTAAACCCAACACATATCAGTGGCTTAACTCCTGACTGAAGACATCCATTATAAGCTCTGTTCTTTTCAGATCAGTGTGAGGGAAAACAACTGGCTAACAGACAGTAACCTCAAGTCAATCCAGTCTTTCTATTTTATTTCTATTTCTTTATCTTTTTATATCACAGTGAAGTATTATCTGTAGATCTGTGATTATTTTTTAAATCAGTATTAGTGCACCATCTGTGACTTTAAAACAAAGAAGATCAGGCTGTTTTTTACCTCCTCCTGTTCTCCTGTAATGGAGCTTCCGGTCTTAATAAATGTCAGAGCACTGATAGGGGTCGAGGAGTGAAATGAGGGTTAAAGCAATTTTGTCTCCATCTACACCCCCATCACACCCCTTTGGTGTAAAGTCCATTGTCCATTGTCCATCTGGTCAGCCATCCACCTTCACATAACCAAACCAAAATCCCACAGGAGAGAGTGAAAGAGAAAGAAAGAGAGAAAAAGAAAGTGAGAAAGAGAGAGAGAGAGTGAGAGAGAGAAAGAGTGTGAGTCAGAGTGTGTGTGTGTGTGTGTGTGTGTTGGGAAAGGTGGTTGAGTGTTTTAAAACCAAAAAGGTTTAGGGCTAGGGCTTTTTGATTTTGGATGTAAGTGTTGTGTGTCTAGTAGATGACTCATGGTATATTTGTGATCTGAATGTCCCTGTAGATGGCATGAAGGGATTCAATTGCAGACTTGTAGAATGGTGAAATCTGAGACCCAGAGATATTTGTGGTAGTAAATGGCCTAAGTGTCACAAAGTGAGATGTCCATGTTGATTTTAAATATATAGATCACCAATCAGTATTGATAATTGCTAGTTTAACTGCTTTAGGAACATCACTACATCACAACAGGGATGAGTTGGTATGGTGTTGATGCCTAGTGTGCAGTGTTTTCCACAGCACAATTACAAGATACCCCACTGTGCAACTGATTGTTAAACTTCTTCAAAGACAGACCCCACACAGTATGTATTTGGAAAAAAACACCATCATAAACACAAAAGATCCTCAGGGCTATGTTCTGAGCCTTCTGTTGTTCAATGTAATTGCATATGACTGTTGTTTCAAGTACAACTTGAATCACATCATCAAGTGTGCAGATGACAGAACAGTGGTGAGTCTTATCAGCAACAACTCATTGGATGTTGTGACAATTACACCTTATCACCGAATGTCAACAGAAAAAATTACTGTTGACTTGGTACATACACATGGTACATACTCTACTTACAATCCATAGCAACATGAGTCAGTGAAAAGTACTTCTGGGGCTTCTGGAGGATCATATAACAGACAAATTGATGTAGGCTACACATACCATCTCTCTTGTCAAGACGGCACAGCAGCACCTTTACTTCCTTTACTGCAGTGTTTGAGGAGAGGAAACCTCTCTCCTCCTATCCTCACAACCTTCTTCAGATGCATTATAGATAACAATTTGACCAGCAGCCTCTTAGTATGGTCTGGAAGCTACACCACTCCAGTAAGGTAAAAGTCCCTCCAGTAAGGACAGCCGAGAACCATCATCAGAACCCCACTTCCATACATACATGATCTATACTCAACATACTGTCTCAGCAGAGTTGCAGAGATAGTCAGAGATCCCACCCACCCTGCCCATTGACTGTTCAGCTTTCTGCCCTCAGGAAAATGCTATTGCAGCATGCAGTGCAAGACTATCCTACTCAGCAAGAACCATTAGATTAACATTCAGGCCATCAGACTACTCAACTCAACACATACACATTGCTGGTCTATCTGGTTTGACTGTCTGATCATACTTATCGGAATTCATATAATTCATAAATCCAGCTATTGTTTAGTGCGATAATTTAATGTTCTCATCACTTAACATTGTGTAGTATCAATTACTACTTCTGTGTAAAATGTGCAATATTTTTTTCATGATTTTTCATATACTTATATTTTATGTCTGTCTATGCCATCAGGTATGCCTACCTGTTGTCTTACATATAATAGTATATAGTCTACATGACAATAAAAATAATTTAGACTTTAGGAAACTAGTATGCATGTTGATAATATTTGTTGTATTTGTTAAATTTTGTAAATAAAAAATATTGCTGATAAAGAAATTAGTGAAATAAACTTGGAGAGGATAAAAAAGATTCTAACTGCTGATCTAATACAGCTCTACCAGCATCTGCACGGTTAGTTGTCAAATTGCCTGGCTTTAAATTAATAGTTTAATTAACATAAAACAAACAGGAAAGTCCAAATCCACAAACCGATTGAAAACATGAAACCAAAACCAACAAAGCATGACCATTCTGAGCATGTGAACCATGAGACCATGATGCATGAAGACAATGCAATACAATACAATAAATCTAGAAGTGAATCACCAAGTCTCTTAGATTAAATAAGCCCATTAAAACCTTTTTTTCTAAATGCACACCAAGAGTTCAAGCCAAGCCTTAGTACTGCTTTACTCAAGTCTCCATCAGTAACAGTTGCTGGTGTACTCACAGTGTTAAAGTGTACAAACATTTTCCACATTACTCTGTGTACAAATTCACAATTTCACTAAAGAGAAATAGTTCCTTGCTCCTCATAGACAGGAGAGAATTCACATTAATACTGGTAAACATGTATCATGTACATGTGATCATGTATGATGTGTCAGTAAGTGTCTGATATAAAAGACACAGTACAGTGCTGTACTGTAAATGTTTAATGTAAATTGACTGTAAATCTCCAGTGGATTTGAAGTGATTTTGCTCTGACAGATAAGCTGAATTAGCACTTTAGCTGGAAACCCAGGTGTGACTCAAATCTAATTCCAACCGAGTTATTGGAAATCATTTTTTTTCCTTTTGACAAACATAGCAGATGAAGAATTATTTAGTATATTGCACCTATTTAATCTCAAGTCAAGTCGAGTGGTTTTTATTGTCATTTCAACCATATACAGTGGTGTACAGTACACAGTGAAATGAAACAATGTTCCTCCAGGACCAAGGTGCTACATAGAACAGCAAACTACACGATACAACATAAAATGCATTTGTGCAAGAACATGTTCAGTTAGGCAAAGCTGTGTTTAAAATGTTGCCAGGTTGAAATGTGACAGTGTGTGTGTGTGTGTGTGTGTGTGTGTGTGTGTGTGTGTTAATTTCAATCACTAATGTGTGTGCATTTGTTCAGACAAGACTCAGATATTTCAGGAGTCTGATAGCCTGGGGAAAGAAACTGTTGCACAGCCTGGATGTGAGGGTCTGGATGCTTCATACCGTTTTCCAGATGGTAGGAAGGTAAAGAGTGTTTGAGGGGTGTGTGTGAGTGGTCATCCACAATGCTGGTTGCTTTGCAGATGCAGAGTGTGGTGTAAATGTACCACTGCAGGGACTTGTGATCCGATACAGTGTTCATGATGATCTTGATGGTTATAGAATATGGTGAGGATAAGAGGTTGGAGAAGTGCCTTCTTCAGCGTTTGCAGAGATAAGAGATGCTGCTGGGCTTTCTTACTCATGGTGCTGGTATTGAGGTGAGATCCTCCACCAGGTGAACTCCAGGGAACCTGGTGCTCTTGACATCTATTTTATTCAATTAAATTTTATGTGTATAGCGTGTTTAACAATAGACATTGTCCAAAAGCAGATTTACAGAAATAACAGAACAGGTTATATATTTATAGAAATTTTATCCCTGCTGAGCAAGACTATGGCAAGGAAAAACTCCCTGAGATGGCAATAGGACGAAACATTGAGACAAGCCAGACTTATTTGGGTGACACAGATAGTGCAATTATAAATAAAAAGGGCAAGTAGCTAGAAAATTATGAGCCTCCAGCTCTGCAACTTAAACTATGAAAAACTATGAAGAATATGCTTGACTAAATAAATATGTTTTTATTCAGTCACATCACTGAGCATCACTGCCGCTGAGGATGGACCCATATAGATAGTCTACAGAGCACTATAATAGACAAATGTAGAATCATAAAAATTGCTAAATGGATGAATGAATTTACCCAAAATCAGATTTTGAACCATAACCATAATTAATTTCCCAAGATTTTTTTGCTCTTGTCATCTCAGAGTTTTTCCTTGCCAGTCGCACCACCAGCTTGCTCATCAGGGATAAAAAGTTTTATAAATGTACAACCAGTTCCTTTATTTCTGTCAAGTTACTTTGGGACAATGTCCATTGTTAAAAGCTGTACAAATAAAATTTAATTGAATTGAATCATTTAATTGGCACTCCACTGAATGTGTCTTTTATAGTTAATTGTGAATGCACTTCTGCCTGGGCCAACCTACTCTGAGTTGACTGATCTAGATCAGCTGTTCTGGAGAAAAGGTTCAGGGTATATCAGATTAAGTTTAGAGTATGTTAAACCTGCTTTCTGAAAGTGAATTATTTGACTACTGCGCTTGCACACAGAAGAACGTGACCTCCACATTTAACCCATTCGTGCAGTGACACACACACTGTGTGTGTGTGTGTGTGTGTGTGTGTGTGTGTGTCTTTGTGGAGACAGACTGGTTGGTCTGCAGGAGGAGTAGGTGTCCGGTGCATTCAGGTGAGTTTTGGCTCAAATGCTTCATTCATTTCCTCTCACACACCTGCAGTTCAGCCACCTGCAGGCACATGTCCTGATACACAGCTGCACACACACACACACACACACACACAAACACACCTGTACCTGCTGAGTTCAGCACTTTGGGATCTGGCAACTCGGTGAACAGGTTCCTCACCTTCTGCCTTTCCAGCTAAGAGGTGAAGTGTGTGTGTGTGTGTGTCTGTGTGTGTGTGTATACACACCCATGTAGCTACAGATTTCATATATTTAGATCATATCTTTCTGTAAAGCTGTTTTGTGAACATGTCCACTGTTAAAATGTGCATATATAAAATAACAGGTTTGCAACTTCCTGAACTGCAGATTTCATTACTTAATGGACAATATATTCATCATAATACAGTATAAAATATATATTATAGTGAAAGAGTTATCAGTTATCACATATTATCAGAAGCGCATTCTCTCATATTACTTCAGATTGTTTTATTATTATTATTATTATTATTATTATTGTTATTATTATATATTGGTAGTTTGATCAAGCAGATCAGCTTCAAGTGCTTCATCCCTGGTGTGCTCTAGACCAGCGGTTCTCAACCTTTTGCAAGCTGGGCCCCCCCAAAGGTGGTTCATTGCAGTTGGGGCCCCCCTTCCTCCCAGC
>JAOVVF010000031.1:16002699-16019698 GCA_028565595.1 Duopalatinus emarginatus | reverse complement strand
TCTCATTTCTCTTACTCTTATTATACTCTTATTGATTTAATAAAGAACTGATTGCTTATATTGGATCACTGGCGTCCAAACTTTTATTTTAGCAGGAATTCCACCACACAGCCATGGCCTATTGGTTAGGAAACCGGTCTTGTGACTGGAAAGTACCAGGTTTAATCCCGGCACAGGGCAAGACACGACTTTGAGCTTGAGGCTGCTCCCCAGCTGCTAAGGTTTGGGGCTGCCCCCTAGTGTTCACTGGTGTGTGTGTGTTTCACGGCAAAGATTGGTTAAATGCAACAACAAGCTCCTGTCAAACTTCCATGAGGGGTCATGCTTAGTCAGAATATTAGCTTAAAAGGTGATTAATTAGGGAGGCATGGTGGCAGTAGAGGTAGTATTAGTGCTACACAGCCTCAGGGATCTGGTGTTGTGGGTTCGATCCTTGTTCTGGTCTCTGTCTGTGGAGTTTGCCATGTTTTTTTGGTGTGTCTGCGTTGGTTTTCGCCTGGTGCTTAAGTTTCCACAAAATTGGATGTGCTAGGTGTATGTGTGTGTGTGGTACCTTGCGATGGACTGGCGCTCTGTCCTAGGGGTTTTCCTGCTACGCACCCATTGATTCTGGGTAGGATTCCAGTATCTCCAATTATTAGAATATTTCTTGATGTGTGACACAGAAATGTCCAACTCAAAACTTGGTCAATGCTCCTTTACCATGAATTACTACATCAATGCGGCATTGCACTGCTGATAGTGTATTGAAGCCCAGGTTGTTTTGGTAGTGGCCTTTAGCCTGTCTGTACTGCTGGATCAGGTGTTTCTCATCTTCCTCATGACAGAGAGGAGGCTGGTTAATTAAGCACACTAGTATCATGGTCAGAATGCTAAATGGTAGCAGTTGTGGGTCGTCACTCTTCCTCCAGTCTCCAGGACTTCAAGTTACAAATAAAAGGTAAATTTTACTTTTTTACTGAAAAAAACCCCACTGAGGAACAGTCCAGTTCTTTGTTTTTCCTTAGCTTAGATAAGACATATCTGATGGTGTAACTGGTTCAGGAGTGGTTTTGATATTAGGAATGTGTTCCTTGTTCCTCAAACACCTTTCCCTTTCCAGTTATCTTTTTGATACAGAACTCTAATAACAGCCAAGCTTTTCACAGCAATGACCTTCTATGGCTTCCTGTCCTTGTGAAGTGTGTTGATGATCGTCTTGTGGACAACTTTCCAATCAGTAGTCTTCGCTATGATTGTGGTTGTATGTGCTAGACAGTTATATAGTGTTTGTGCTGTTTGAATAGTAATTTACTTAAACTGGAAATGAGATATTCTAATAATTCGAGATGCTGGACTTTGATCAGACCGAGTTGACGAAAAGTAAAACAAAGGAAAGTCATGAAACGTCGCTTCACATGTAATGAATATAAAATATATACAACAGTTTAGCTTTGTGAATTAAATTATAAACAAACACAAACTTTTTCACAATATATAAAAGTATAATAATCGTCTACAACTCTGCTCAATGGGAGTCTAGTTTAAATTGATCATCACTGTAGAGTACTCCGTTTTGACCTCAACACAAACACGCTGACCACAGACGTGATGTCGCTGCTACTTGCTGTACTGAACTCTACAGCCAAGGCGAATACGTTCTCAATATACAGGAACATAAATACACAACAGATGATTAGGTCCCTAATCGAAATCTCCCACAGCAACACATTTATGTACATAAACAGACGAATCACAGAAAGACAGGACTTTTGGCAGTAAGACCAACCGATCCTTTAGTGTACAGCTAAAATCTGTGCATCTGGAGTGACTGACTGCTTCATGTTCAGGTTCTCCTTTTCATTTAGGATGTTGTAGTTACACCTGCTTGTTCTCTACACGTAATGGCCATCGCTTACATCATACATAAAGCATATCTATCTATCTATCTACTTATCTCACTGAGGGTCTGCAGATTGGAGTCTGGTCCCTCTCAACAGAGGTTCTCCTCACCAGTGTCACCATCACTGGCTTATGGATTGAAGAGCTGAATTTACACTGAAGTTTAAAAAAAAAATGGGTACAGAAAAACCACTGGTACAGATTGGTGGTGGCTCCATAACAGTATGGAGTTTGTTTAGCTGGCATTCCACAGGACCCCCGTTCATGTTCTGCATTTATTCTGATGTCCGTGGCCTCTTCCAACATGACAATGCATCATTACACACGTCTAGAGATGCCAAATTATGATAAGAGGAACCATTTTTTACCAAATCTCAAGGTTATTAAACTCCTCTGGGACACCATGCAACATGCTATTGAACACAGAAATCCTACACCTCAGAATTCAACAGGATTACGGACCGTTCTGCAGGAAGTATGGTGTTCGTTGGCTACAGAATAATAGCGCAAGGTACCGTAACTCCATGCCCCATTGGGGAAACCTGCCGCGTATAAAGACTGGTGTATCAGTTTTTCTGGTACTTGTACCCACTACTCATCCTGTGAAGGTCCCATCTACTGGTTGATGGGGTCAACATGAGGTTTATGCAGCACAACAGTTGAATTACCAACATTACAATTACAGACCTGCGACGTCTAGCAGGCAGACCTGATGTCCCAATACACCACTCAAGCCTTTCCTATTAAAGGCAGGTGTGAATATTAAGTTTTATTATCACAATATCAACCTAACCTTTATTCGCAGTACACATCATCTGCAGATTGGAGAGTCCTATAAAGAAAGAAAGAAAGAAAGAAAAAGAAAAAAAAAGAAAAAAACGCTGAAAGATTGCGTTAAAGCAACAGTCCTCTCGACGACGTTTTACTGAACGACGTTGGTCCAGTAAAAAGAATTAAGAGGCTTCATATGAAGACCGCAGCCTCCTCCTGTGAGCAGAGCGTTTTTTAAAAAATGTCCATGATAATATTGTACACAAGCAAATTGTATAACTAATGACGCACAGCACATGCCTTCCGTGAAAATGTGCCATAAAAACACAAGACCAGGACACACAGAATGGAGCCAAATAATTTAGTTGTCAATATATAAACAAGCATTTTTGCCCAAAGTATGATGTACAAGCTAACAAAAGCAGTGTAAAACAACTTCCTAAATGCAGAAGCGTTACCAAAGGTTTGTATAAATAGAATAACTTACGATTCTATCTGTACTATGAGTGAGTCTGGCGCCCCTCTGACAAAAAGCAGAACACAAAAATCAGCAAAGTATGAAGAAAAAAAAAAAGAAAGAGTCACGAGTGGGGCTGTTTCACACGAGCACCTTCGGCAGGAGTGAAGCTACAACAGGCCTTTTGGAACCTTGAACAGACCCAAATATAAAAAAAAAAATATATTGAGGCACATGGTAGTGATTAAAAAAAATAAAAACCAAGAATAATATGACATGGGTACATCACAAATTCTGCATTATACAAGGAATCGATGCTACAACAAGCCGAACACATCAGTGGGACAGACAGAGGTGATAAAACTTGGACTTGTCTCAGTCTTTCACTCCTAGGTAGTTTGCGTTTGTCTCCGTGTATCAGACCGTGGATTATTTATTACTCAGAGTTGTGGGAAAGGTTCGAGACAGCAGCTGATGTAAAAGGGGGGGGGGGAATCAGTGCAGGAAAAAAACAGGCTCCCTGCTGCGGGAGCGGTCAGCGCAGTTAGTCTTTAAAAAGCAGTGATGTATAATACTTAGGAGGAAAAATAAAAAATTAAAAACGAGTGTAAAGAATTAGTAAAATGTTGAGCTTTACACTGGAGAGGTCGAAGTCTCTCATCATGATGTGCTTGATGGAGAAAAAAAAAAAAAAACGAGGAAGAGGCAACAAAATGCAGGCAGAGGTCAAGGCCACGTATGAAGAGTTCAGTGTCAGTGTGGTGGAACACGTAAACCATGCTGAAGATGAAGGTGGACATGATGCTGTTCCTCTGAGGTTTTAGCGGCTACACATCCAGTGGACCATGAATGATGCTCCTTTTTTTTTTTTTTTTTTTTTTTAAACAAAGTTGGCCTTGCAGGAGAAAACGACTGAATTAAAACAAGGGCGTCCCCCCTCCCGCTGGTTCGTGTCACGTGGATTAGGTTAGGGGTGGGTGCGGGTAAAGAAGGTGGGGTGAGGAGGGGTTTGGGTAGAGGGAAGGGGGGGTGTTTATCATAAAAAGAAAGAAATGAAAATATGATATTGCAGGAGACCAGAGGTGAAGCAGAGGCAGTTGCATGGCCAGAAAAATCCTGTACATGTTTCTCCATGTCTCTGTAATGGACGGCCAACCGAGAGGCTTCCGAAAGATCACACATCACACACTCATGGTCATGGAGGGGGAGTATTGCTGTGAGGAGAGAGGCAGAGAGAGACGCCGATTAAACGCTTTGTTGAGTTTCATGTTGTGTAAATATAAACACCTAATCCCCATCTGCTCCCTAGGCACCATGTACAGGGGCAGCTCACTGCTCCGGGTATGTGTATTAATTCCCCCCCCCACATCAAATTCCACACCTCAATCACTTCACTATCACTTTCATATACAGCCTATCTATCTAGTCTAACTGTGTAAAAGGTCCGACATGCAATTACGACTGAGCTTAAATGTCTACTTCACAATCAGATCGAGGTTCTGAAGGTCTGGTATATAATTCGACTGAAGGTTTAACGTTTCGGTTTGTGATCAGACAGATTTAATCAAGCCCGAAGTGTAAAACTGAGGGGTGACGCAGATGAAACTCACATTCTCATTCTGGAAGGAGTGAAGGTAACTGCCTCCGGTATCATCGTCTCTCGGGGTTCCCAGGTTGTTGCTCATGTTGCTCATGTTATTGGGGGAATTCTGGACAGAAAGATTTGTGCAGTCAGGTTACCAATATAATATAATCCGTCACTGTTTCTATAGTAACATCATAACACCTTAATCGTTGAATCATTTCGTGATTAGTGGTGATGTTTGTAGTCATTTCTTAAGGGTACACACACACACACACACACACACACACACACACACACACACACAGGGATATCTGTACTGTTCTCCTGGTTGCACTTGCTGATATTATTATTAACAGAGCTGTTGGTTAGTAGGACGGTTTCGGAACCAGACTCAGAGGTCATTTCAGGCCATTTTCAGCACAAAATCTCTTAAAACCTTTTACTTCCCCATAGTCATGTGACATAGTCTCAGATGTTGCTGTGGAAGATGGTCCTCTACTCGCCACGTGTAAAATTACTTCAGAGTCTGGTTCCAAAACCATGCTACTGAACAACAGTTCTGTAAATAGAGCTGTTAATAATAATAATAAAAAAAGGACTACATGACAGCAAAGTGTTTTTTTTATGTGCCTGCAGTTGCCTTGACAACGGCCATGTGGGCGTAAACTTCCGGTTTCAGAAAAATGACAAGAAGGAGCCTTTCTGTTTTATTGCAATTTTTTTTTATGTTTTGTGAAGAAAGAAAAAGAGATCTGATTCACTTTTACATTTTGTATCGGTTACCTTCTGGTAAGGAAAACGAAAAATTACTTATTTCTCTGTTTCTTGTATTTTGAAATGAAAATCATGTTGGTTTTTTTATTTGAAAATTTCTGTCCGAGATGAAAATCAAATGGCCAAAAGATACAGGGACCTATTTACTGTAGTTTATTTTATTTTTTGTAAAAAAAAAAAAAAAAAAAGAGGCTTTGCATTTTCGCTGAATATCAAAGTTGAATATCAAAAAAAAAAAGAAAGAAAAAAAAAGAAATAAATTACTTATACATACTTATGTTACTTATACTGATATTATAAAATGTATAAAATTAGTAATTTGTGTTTATTACTTATATATGTATTGTTTCTGTATTAATTAGTACAAAAGTCAGTTAATAAACAATGTCTATCATCTGCAAATAATAATTCACACTACATCATTGTACACTGTAAGAAAAACTATTTACAATATCTTGCTGTAGTTCTGGGTAAATTGTGTGCAGACACAGACCACTTAAGTCTCTTAAAATAATAAACTTTACTCTCATAATATTCCAAATTAATTCTCGAAATATAGTGGTTCGTGCTACAGCCCTAACACACCGTCGTAGCCAATCACCCGTTTCTTCATCACAAAAAGTCACATTGTGAAGACGCAAGTGTGCTCAAGCCCTGAATGTAAGACGCAATGTGAGCGCAGACGATTGGGGAAGTGGAGGGAGGGGGGCAGGGGATGCTCAGGCAACCACACCTAGTGTGAGTGCACCCCAAGTTAAACAAAATACAATATTCATGTATTGTATATGCACTTTTTGCACAGCTGGCAAACCGTTTCACTATTTGAATATATTTCTAAACTATTATTTATCAATCAGACATACAGACCTAAATGTGTGTTATGGTTAATATTTATATTTAAAAAAAAAACTAAAAATCACCTTTGGGAGTCCATCCAAGTCTCCAGAACCTAAAGTAGTAAACGCAAATTCATCTTATGACAACTGTATCAGGAACGTGTTTTTATAATATAAAAAAATATAAAAATCTAAAACTGAAATGAAGTGATTTTACCTCCGTTCATATGCATGGGATCCATTCCAGCCATTGCCCCTAGGGGTCCCTCTGAACCAGGACCAATGGGAAACTACACAAAAGCAGGAGACGCATTAAGGGCAAAGGCAAGTGTAAATGTAAACACACACCGGCGCAACAGAACCCGTGCTGTCTGGGTTTGAAATGTCCTTACGTTGGTTCGCCCTCCTCCACCCGAGTTCATCATGGTGTACAGGTTTTCACTCGAATTGTTGGAGTCTGAAAGCAGCAGATACGACACGGTGGCACATTGTTTATGTACATGCTTTATTTAGTGTTCAGATCAGATTAGTGAAGGTGACAAATACCTGCAGGACTCGGGACAATTCCTGGGGTTCCTGGAGGTCCGCCTCCCTGAGGACCCTACGGAAAACAGCACACAGTTCCAGTTCACATTGAATGAACAAATGATGCAAAAATAGTGTATAGACGTAGCTGCAATCAGACACAGAGACTGAAACAGAGTCTTTTTGGGCTAAAGGAGAAGTTTTGGCTGAAATGTTTCTTGACCTAAATGATTACATGTCAATTAGGATAAAAGGCAAACATCAGCACTTTGAACTTTCTGCCCCAGGAAAGGATGTAAATCCTGAGTGTGTGACCTGTGTGTCATCACTAACAGAGGGCAAGCAGTCTTTTACTTACCCCATATGCACCAGGAGACGGCGAGGAGTACGGCATCTGAGAGCAACACACACAAACACACACATGTTGTTCAACTCTCAGCATCAGCAGAAAAACACAGCAGCATTTCTTAACTTTACATGAGTTACACTGTACTCACACTCACTCACACACACACACACACACACACACACACACAAGCCTTTGCACTTATCACGTATGTACCTGTACACCTGTGCTTATTAGTGTTGCTGAAAATAATTGATTCTTTAAAGAATCGCGATTCCTAGTCCTGGAGATTTTGAACTGATTCAAAATTCCCCAAATCGATTCTAAAATGGGTTTAAGTTTTACTTTTTGCTGCTCCTACTCCAGAGTGTACTGCATATCGCATTACATGTCCACTTGGCCACCGTAGAAGGAGGCCGTCCAGGCCACTGTACAGCAAGCTAGGACTAGCGCACTATGACTTCAAAGTCTGTGCTTTATTTTCAGTTAAAGGTTAATGCACTGTGGTAGACTGAAGTCTATGTTTACTTCTGTATTAATGTATTTTAAGTTACTTGTTCATTAAAAGATTTTTTTTTATTTAAGAAAAAGCCAGACATCTAAACTAACCTAATACAGGTCATTTAAGTTACAGAATTTTACACACAATCCTATTTTTGGTATAAAAAGATTTGATGCAGTAACGAACCTAAAAAGTATTGTTTTAAGTAAATGTTTTATTAGTTTCCATTGTCTTTTCATCTTGTCAACTACATAATTTAAACTATATTTATTGACCATTTGAATAGAAAAATCGTTCCTGAATTCAATTTTGATTCTAAATCGAATCGTGACCCCAAAAATCGTAACTGAATCGAATCCCTGGACACTGAGAGATTTGCACCCTTAGTGCTTATGTCTTGCACTTCGGTCCTGTAGACATTTTGTTCTGATGTACACTGAAGAGCCAGAGAAACTAGCGTAGACAAGCCGATGGAAAATACACAAGAAGCTCCATAATGCAATGGAGTTTTTTTTAGCTGGCATTTCATTGGACCTCTGGTTCATCTACAAACGTCTCCTTTCACCATTACACCGCTCATGTCCTGCATTCATTCTGATAGGTTTGGTTTCTTCCAACAGAACAATGCGCCACCATGAACGTCTAGAGACGTCAAATTATAGTTAGAGAAACACTCGTGTGAGTTTGGGGGTTTTTTTTGCTGTTCCTAGCCAAGTCACCAGATCTCAACGTTATCAAACATATCTGGGATGCTGTGCAACGCTCTGTGGAACACGGAAATCCTACACCTCGGAATACAAGAGAATTGTGAAGCGTTGTGCAGGAAGTATGGTGTTCATTACCTACAAGATATTTCAGCAAGCTCATGGAGTGCTTGCCCCATGGGGGACCTACCAAGCAATAGACTGGTGTACCTTTTTTTCTGCCACTTCAGCGTATACCAGATACACAAAGCAATGATGTAAATCCATCCAGTTAATTTCTGTAACTGATCGACTGATTTACATATCAACTGATACACATTACGTAATGTCAGGAATTAAATATTTTATACCAAAATTAACACACACACGTGCCGTGTGAGAGGATTACACAAAACAAATGATGACTCACGTTGTTAGCATTGGGATTAGGCCAGGGTGGTCTGCCGTTACCCGGACCCCTGAAACACAACATTGCAAATATGAAGTGTGTATCACTGTGATTCAGATATCTAATGAGACCGACAGACAGAAATTCCTTACATAGCGACTCCTGGCATTCCTGGACCCATGGAGTTGTGTGGGGGTCTCATCCCACCTCCAAAATTCTGCAGGACAAATTCACACCAGGTTTAAACAAACAAACAAAAAAAAAATAATAACATATTTAACATCACTCCATATTAATATTTTCAACAAAAAAATAAAACACAGCCCATTTTGTTTTTGCTCCCATTTTTCATGAGCTGAACTTAAAGATCCAAAACTTTTTCTACATACACAAAAGGACTAATTCTCTCAAATATTGTTCAAATCTGTGTTAGTGGGCACTTCTCCTTTGCTGAGGTGAGGCATATCAGGATGCTGATTAGACGTTGTGAATTGAGTGGCTCGTGGTGGCGGTGGATCTTGTCATGGTATCATTGATGCATTCAAAATGTCATCAATAAAATGCATCTGTGTTCGTTGTCCATTATGCCTGCCCATTCCATAACCCTACTGCCACCATGGGCCACTCGATTCACAACGTTGACATTCACAACGAGGACTTCTGGTGGCAGCAGTCAGTATGCCAATTACATGCTCCTTTAAAACTTGCGACATCTGTGGCATTGTGCTGTGATAAATCTGCACATTTTAGAGTGGTCTGTTATTGTGGCCAGCCGGAGGCACATCTGTGCAATAATCCTGCTGTCTAATCAGCATCTCAATATGTCACACCTGTGAGGTGGATGGATTTTCTCAGCAAAGGAGAAGTGCTCACTAACACAGATTTAGACAAATTTGCATACAATATTTAAAAGAAAAAATAATTTTGGGAACATAAAAAAAGTCTTAGATCTTTGAGTTCATTTCATGAAAAATGGGAGAAAAACCAAAAGTGTTGTGTTTATTTTTTTGTTTAGTATATTAACCCTATACAGAATCTTTTAATACATAACAGCCATAATGCACTGTGTATGTGCAGAAGGATCTATAGTACAGTGTGTATGGTTCAGGACATTGTAAACTGATAAGGATGTGAATTTTTGATAATGTTTATGGCCGTTATGTGTTAGGGAACAAGACCAGGCCACGAGAGGCTATAGGGGTATTACCTGGGGTCCAGGGCCCATAGGTCCCATTCCTCTGGGAACATTCATCCTTTGCATTGGCCCTAAAAACCAAACAATAAAAAGAAACACAAAAAAAAGAAAAAAAACCCAAAACACACCAGTATTACTTTTAACAAATCCTCTATTAGTTTTAGTTACGTCAGCCACCTAAACAGCTACTGAACCAGATCTGACCCATAGAAGCATCTAAAAGTGTTCAAAATGTTAGCAACAGATGCTTCTGTGGATTTTCTGTGTGATCGGACCAGACGGATCAGCCTTCTCTACACCCAGAACCTCAGATTGCCTCAGGTGCCGACGACCCTGCTGCCGATTCACCGGTTGTCCTTTTTTTGGATCATTTTTGGTAGGTACTAACAAGTGGATAAAACCTACAAAAAGTGGTCCAAGGAAGGACAACCGGTAAATCTGCAACAGGATTATGACCCCTAAGGCCCACTAATGTGCATAGGGTATGAAGTCCGGTCTTGTCCGGTTTCTCAGAGGATCCACAAAAAGTGCTGCTAATGTCTTCCTCATTATACCTTCAGAGGCCTACGCCTCTACGCCGGGTCAAATCTGTTATAGCAGGTGGTGTTAATATTATGGCTGATCAGTGTAGGTAATTAACAGTGCTCCGGCGTCACACGTGTGAAACATTGGTATAGTCTTAATTTATTTTTTTGTTTCTAACATCGCTGATATATGACTTCTCTAAGGCAAAGATTTTAAAACATTTCTATTAAAGTCTATAATTATTCCCCCATTGTGTGCACACTTACCCTGAAGGCGGGGGTCCATGTTAGGGAGCATAGGCTGAGCTGCAGGGACACCACCTGGAGGCTGCAGGCAGAACGTTCAGTTTTAGATTTGTAAACAAGGAAATGAAAGAAAGCGAAAAGATATCTGTTATTAATGTTGTTCTACATGGGTAATGTTCAGGTCTGTGAACATGATGTTTAAAATAAATAATAGAAATGTCTGTAATAAAAGTATCTGGGTTTACCTGATTGCCCATTCTGATCGGGGGTCTCGGTCCTCCGCCGAAACGAGGAGACATGAATGGCTGTGACAGGACAAAACAAGTTAGAGCCCTGTTTTTTTAAACACCACATTCACAACAAATAGCAAATTATGAACAGAAAAGATTTCCTGAAAGCATCGACAGCTTTACAGTACGTGGATCAAACGCTTGTTTGAACATCCGATACCGCTCTGCTTTCAGAAAACTGAGAGGATGAGGGACAGGGAGAGTGAGAGAGAGTGAGAGAGAGATAGGAGGAGTAGGCAAAAAGAGAGCAAGAGGGAGGAGGACGTTTGCGGGGAGTAGCTACCTGGCCATGAGGTCCCATCATGCTGTTAGGAGGCTGAGCGTGAGGAGAGGACTGCGAGCCAGGAGGGCCCTGAGAGAGAGAGAGAGACAGTTATAGAGAGAAAGGCAGACAGACAGAAAGTGTGTGGGGGGGTGGTTGGTCAGGGTGGGGCATTAGGCATTTTAGCCGGACAGTGAAGAGACAACGGAAAGCTGCAGGATTTCAGCCAAACCCACATATGAGCAGCAAGTGAAAAATGCAACAGCGAAGCAAAAAAGACAGCAGCGAGACTGTCACCCAGAACTGCCTTCATACACATATACACACACACACCTACACGTCTCTGTACACTGTAATAAGACTAACAGTACAATAGTCTTTTAGACTCCGCCCCTTCAAACCCTGCCCCATTACCCTAAAAAACCTGCACTATTATACTGAACCTGACCAGCTTTCAGATTTCATCTCACAGTAACACAATTACAGACCTGATTGTACTGAGGTGTAGTGTTTCTGGGGGCAGATCAGTTGAAACATCACCATGGGGCAGTTGTTTCTTTGTGGCTGCTGTAATAAGCACTGCTTTGAATGACCGTCTAACTAACAGACACCATCATGGACCTTTTCATGGAGCTTCATGGAATGTCCCTTAGATTTACAGAGCATGGCTAGGTTTCCTAAACCAGGCGTGGCCTTAGTGGTTAATCCTGTGCAAGTGACCAGAAGGTCCCAGGTTCGATTCCCACACAGAGCAAGACACGACTGAGGTGCCGTTGAGCAAGGCACTTAACTTCCCCAACTGCTTCCTGGGTGCTGTGGTGTGGGGTTGCCCACCGCTCCAGACAAGTGTGTTCACCAGTGTGTGTGTGCGTGTGTGTGTGTGTGTGTGTGTGTATCACTGCACGGATGGGTTAAATGTGGAGGTCACGTTCCTCTGTGTGCAAGCACAATAGGCAAATGGTTCACTTTCACTTTCTTAATGGATCTTCACACTGCTCCAATAGGCTTTACATAGCTTCACTGGTTCTAGGAGTTCCACAAAGCTCTAGTGCACTTCATAAAGGTTCCAGGGCTACAAGGAGCTTCACAGAGTAACAATATGAAATTTACACCCATCAGCCATAATGTTAAAACCGCCTGCCTCAACAGCCACCAAAACAGCTCTGACCTGTCGAGCTTTTGGCCTTAACAAGTCCTCTGAAGGTGTGCTGTGAGATCTGGGACCAAGATATTAGCAACAGATTCTTCTGTGGATCTTTTGTGGGATCCATTCACAAACATACCCCCCCACCCCCAAGCATGGGCAGCCATGACCCTGTTGCTGGTTCACCGGTTGTCCTGCCTTGGACCACTTTAGGCAGGGATCAACCACTGCATACTGAGAGACAGCCCACAGGCCCTGCTGTATTGGAGATGCTTTGAGCAAGTTGTCTAGACGTCACAATATGTACCAGTCTCTCAGATCCTTAGGCTTGCCTATTTTTCCTGCTTCCATTGCGTTCGAAAAGCAGAGTGTTCAGTTGCTGCCTAATATAGCCCACACTGTAATGAGATAATCGATGTTACTTACGTCACCTGACAGTGGTTTTTATGTTATGGCTGATCTGTGTATATGACACCTTTCTCATAGCTGAAAACAAAACACAGGAAACGAAACCACAGGCCTCCAAAATCTGCAGGATCCAATTTCAACCTCAGATACTTAGACTTCCAGTGCTCCAGTTCCTCCTCAAACCTTCTGATGGGTTAATGTTAGAGTTAATTCTTTAATAAGAGCCATCACTGGAGCTGGACGTCAAGAGAAACAGATCGTCCGCACTGAAACCATCCACAGAACAGATATTGTGCTACCAAACCCCAGTTCCTCAGGTGCCCAGGAGGGATTGAGAGCACAACCCAGACACACCTCTGAAAGCTGCTCCTTTTGGAAAAGCTTGGATTTGTTGTCAAACACAGAGCTGTCACTCACAGTGCAACGGAGCTTACAAGAACCTCGTCAAATTTAAATAAGTTTAAATATAGCTTTGTACATGAAGCGAATACCCAATACAAACCCTTCGTAGACCAACATGAAACCACTGCGGGGACCAATTTTCACAACTGGTTCATCTGCTCAAATTCCTGCGAGACCGGTTTCAGCATTCAGGTGCCATTAAAGCAGAGCAGAGCTGCAGTGTTTATACACAGCTATGAAAAATCTGCACAGTCAGCATTACGACTTTCATGGCTGTACAGACGTGCGTGTGAGAGAAAGTGAAAGAGAAAGTGAAACGTGATTGTGGGGGAACGTGTGATACCTGAAAGAATCCGGGGGGCATCGGACCACCGGGCATGCCGTCTCCGGGGGGCATGTTTCCCATCACAGGGCTTGGAGCTGCAGCAGCACTCTGCAAACACACACACACACAAAACATGCAAAATAATAGGTCAGAGATTATTATGGTCAGAAGAAACCGGACAAAAAAACCCAGAACCAATTCTAGTGTGTTGCTGTTCACTGAGATGTAAATGCAAAGAAACCGATCTATAACAATCGCAGGTCAGAGACTGTCGAAGGAAGAACATCCACGACCATCTGTATGGTTTCTGCGTGGCTTCCATTCTCAATCATCTGCCAAATGCCTTAAATCTCATCTTCAGACTGTGCATGTGGATCATCTTGGGTGCCTCAAAACATCACTAACGGATTGCATCAGGGTGAACCAGGCAGATCCGAAATCAGCGGTTCCGGTACCTCCAGTACCAGAAACTGGAACTGTGCTGGTCAACAAAGAGGTCGGGCTTTTTAAGCATGAACAGGAACTGCTGGTACTTGTGGGCAGGGCTGCAGTGTTTACGCTGATGATGAATCATAGTCACCATTGCAGTCTCCTCCCACAGTGTGTGTGTGTTTGTGTGTGTGTGTGTGTGTGTGTGTGTGGTATATGAGAGAGCAGTGTGAAATGCTGTAGGCAGAGAATAAGAGCTATGATCACGTACACACAAACACATGCATGTGCGCGTGCACACACACACACATTACACGTTCAAGTCATCGTCATGACAATCACTGGTTCCCATTTAAACACTCCAAACACCACATACACACGTGCACACACACCATAATGTTAAGTCTGTGTCTCCCCCCTCAGTCTGCTTTTCCATAGCTTCCTGACAGCCATCAATCACTCCTTGTCCCGCCCACCGATTCCCCAGAGGGGCCTCTCCCAGAGGGAAAAGCCTGAAGGTAGCATGTTTCGCTTTCCAGAGACTACAGCCACCACAGACTCCCCCTTCCCCCAACACATGCCCCCGAACACCCCCCCAACCCCCAACTCACTCCTTTCCTCCCCCAGTAAACAGCGTGGCCTAGGCACGAGACGCAGACAGGAACAAAAGCCGAGCACCACACAGAGCCTATTCTGATTCGCTAAATAAAATCAAACCTGCGACCCCCCAAACCCTCCTTTACAACACCCCTTCCCCCTCTACACCCCCCTCCTCCTCCTTACATCCCTCACACAAATCAAGCCAGAGACCGTAACGAATATCGCAAAGGGATTTGGTCACGTCACCGTCGGCTATAAGCGTTTTACACGTATTCGCTTACGTAATATCTTTCTCTCTCATACACACACACACGCTTTAAAAAAAAAAATCTCACCTTCGACAAGTTACCGTGCACTGCGATACAGTGGCCAAGTGAAACACCGCCTCCAGACAAAACTTGACGACCACGAATTTTTTTTTTTTTTTTTTTTTTTTTATCAGCCTCTCTACAGATGCTCCGAAACACACCCACAATCCAGGGAGAAAGAAAATTCACCCAAATCATGCAAGGAAGTATTATTTTGGCTATTTCACAGATGTGATGCAACTATGTCGCGATCCGAGCTGAGCTGGTCAGTCTTATCTAATCAACAGTGTACGGGAAGAATCGGATTATTGGGCCTGAAAACAGGGCTGCCCTCATCACGGCTGTTTATACACACAAGAAATAATGTGTTACCTGTCTAAATCACATAAAAATCTGATTATTACTGTGAAGAAGAAAGGAAAAAAAACATATGGGTATCATGCAAGCAACTCTCACACACCTACTTCCTGTTAAGTCAGATCTGTAATAAAAACACTCACGAGCCTGAGAGCCGAGTCCGAGTTCATTTACTTGTTTTTATAGACTTCCTGGAAATCCACACAACCGTTTCTCTAATGTGGCGAGAAATTTGGGATCCAGGCACGAGAAGAAAAAAAAAAACCACGAAGAGGCTGATCTGGATTAATTAGATATTCTGTTCATGATCTGATTATTCAACACCTTTTACTCGTGTTTGAAAAAAAGGTTTAGAAGAGTTCACAGATACCGAACAGAATTATTCATACAGAAATGTACAAAAACGACAGAAAACACACACACACACCCACATGACCAGAGATGTTATGACACACTGGGTATTAAACAGCCACTAAAAATTTGTGCATGTTTTACAGATTTTAGGATTTCAGGACAAACAGCCCTGTTGTATCTGACAAAAGGTTTCAAAATGACCTTAAATCGGCAAAAGAGAGAGAGAGAGAGAGAGAACTCTATGAACGTCATTATGTGTATAATAATGTATTGGTATTTTTTATTCATTTTTCCAGACTGTTGTCAAAAGTTGGGATCAAACTGGGAATATCAGGTCTGATAATCAGGAGTAAAAAAAAAATTACATTTTTTACCTTCGCCAAAAGAGTTTGTGTTGTACACAGAGGAACTGACCTCTTTTAATTTAACTCATCCATGCAGTGAAACACACACTGGTGCACGCACACATTAGGGGCCAGAAAACACATTCATCTGGAGTGGTGGGCAGCCCCAAAGCCTGGCACACAGAGAGCAGTTGGGGGATTAGGTGCCTTGCTCAAGGGCACTTCAGTCATGTCTTGTATGTACAGGGAATCCAGTCACACACTCGGTTTCTTATTCCTGAACCACCGCCGTTGCCTAGCACGTGCTAACGACTCATGATACTCATCCACATAGTAGAAGAGTGCAGAGAGTTGTGTTGTGCAGGAAACACAATTCCCATACTTACATAGTCATGAAAAGCCTTGGCTTCGCTTGAATGTTCGCACGAGTCTCTTCGCTCCGGCGCGGCACAGTACAGATCCCAAAACACACTGAGGGGGAAAAACACACACACACACACGTCAAACACAGACACTGCATCCTACATCAACACGAGCACCAACACACACAGGCACATACTCACCACCACCAGGAGTGCAGGAACCCTGGAGGATCCCCAAGAGTGATGTTTTTCTCCCATCGAATCTGATCATCGAACATTAGAAAAACAGAGTGAGAGGTTACATCATCGCGTAACAATTTTATTCTACCGCCGAACAACACGGCGCTAACACTACTCATCATCCGGTATCACGATACACCAACACACGATACCTCATCACATCCTTAAAACACACAACAAAGCTTACCTCTGACAGGAAGGTCTGAGCCGATTTCTGTGCACCAATGTGGAGCAAATACTCGTAAACATACAGAGCCAGCCTGCAAGACAAACACACACAAATGACCATTATTATATTATTTCCACAGTTATGAAGTGGTAGGGGGCAGGGCTACGGGTGGATTAGGGGGTATAAGGATGAAACCCAGAGTTAAAATTATAATAATAAGCTAATGTGTGTGTGTATGTGTATGTATGTATGTGTGTGTGTGTGTGTATAT
>JAOVVF010000031.1:15948577-15961364 GCA_028565595.1 Duopalatinus emarginatus | reverse complement strand
AGTGATCACTGGTGTGTGCGTATGTTTCACTGCACGGATGGGTTAAATGCGGAGGTCACATTCCTCTGTGTGCAAGCCCAGTAGGCAAATAGTGCACGTTCACTTTCACTTTCACCTTATTTTAAGATGCTCTGACCCACTTATCTAGCCACTAAAATTTTCTCCTTGTCCAAGTCACTCAAGACCTTACACTCAATTTTCCTGCTTCTAACACAAAGAATTGACTGTTTACTTGCTGCCCAATATATCCCATCCCTTGACCAGTTAAATAGACTTTGAAAAGGATCAAATAGTGCTTCCTTATTTAATAAATGTGTATGTACACCGAAATGGCAGAAAAACTGGTACTTGGTAGGTCCTGCATGAGGTATGGTCTTCACAAGCTTGTGGAAATATTCTGTAGACAACAAACACCAGACTTCCTGCAGAACGCTCCACAATTCTGTTGTATTCCGAGGTGTAGGGTTTCTGTGTTTCACAGCATGCTGCATGGCATCCCAGATGTGTTCAGTAACACTGAGATCTAATGACTTAGGTGTGAATGACTAAACCCCAAAGTCAGATGAGTGTTCCTCATAATTTGGCATCTCTAAAAGTGTGTGGTGGTGCATTGTCATGTTAGAAGAGGCCTAACCAAATCAGAATGAACGGGTGTAACTCATCAGAAAGAAGGCACACATAGTGTTCACCTGTCTGAGACGTTTGTAGATGTACCAGGGGTCCCACCATGGAATGGCAGCTAAACAAACCCCATACCATGATGAAGGCACCACTAATCTGTACCTGTTTTTTTTTAAGCCAGTGTAGACCTTAGGTGAGTCCTGTAATGAGAACAGAAAAAAAAAGTCTAGTCAGTAGTGCACAACATTAAAAAGCTTCTGGAGGTTTGTGTAGTTGTATAGTTGTGTATTTGTGATACAGTTATAAAGAAGTGTTAAAAGCAGATCTGGTTTTATTTCATTAATCGCTTTATAACGAGGCAGCGATGTTTACATGTCTTTAGGTTCCCTTCTGATCATCTCCCTCAGGAACGAACATACACACACACACACACACACACACACACCTATGTCGACGAACACAAATGAGCACACGCATGCTCACTCTCGAGCGTCAGCAAACACACGCACAGACACTCTCAAACGTCAGCAGGGACACACACACACACACGCACCGACTCTTTTGAACGTCAGCACACGTTTACATCAACAAACACACATCAGCACTTACACACACACACACACACACACACACACACACACACACCAAACGTCAGCAGTTACTGATATAAAGGGGAACGCGGCTTCGATAGCGCACACACACGTGTAGATTTAATTATCTCTGAGTAAAGAGTGTGTGTGTGTGTGTGTGTGTGTGTGTGTGTGTGTGTGTGTGTCTTCTATAATGACTGAAAGTCAAATTCTTTCCAACAGGAAAGTGTTTCTGTCCCAGACACACAGATTCTATACTCGGAGAAAAAAATTACACAATGTTAATGCATTATATAATACTGCATTTGTGTGTAAGAGACACATTAATTACACAATTCACTACACAATCCAGGAGCATCTGCTACACACCATACATTTACACTACACACTAAGTATACGCTCACAACAGACACTATAATTTTATATCATACACTCTGTTGTCACTTTGTGTATATATACTGTACACACATCGCCGTCATCGCTCCGTGCTGAGTCAGGTGTTCGCCGTAGCCATGGTGCTGACTGAGCATCCTAATCTCATGTCAGTGGACACACACTTACACACACACTCATTGGCAATTTGCGAGTGACCAATTAACCTAACATGCATGTTTTTCGACTGTGGGAGGAAACCAGAAGCAACCCATCCAAGCACAGGGAGGACATGCACACAGACTCCACACAGAACTTCCCAGGCCAGGAATCGAACCCGGATCGTCTTGCCGTGAGGTGACCGCGCTAACCGCTACACCACCGTGCCGCCTTTAGCGTGTACACTATACTGTTAACTACACTCTCAGCTCTAAGCCCAAAAATTACATACGAACAATGCTCACTCTAACCAACAATACACTACACACTACACATCTCATGCTACACAACCGTACACGTACGCTACACACTCACAGTAATCACAATGTATATTCGCTCTACTCTGACACTAAAAACTGTCTTCTTACACTTTACAATCATTATGTACACCGATCAGCCTTAACATTGAAACCACAAAACCACTAACAGGTGACGTGACTAACACGGATTATCTCATTACAGTGGCACGTGAAAAGCAAGAAAAAATGGGCAAGTTTAAGGATCTGAGTAACCCTGACTGGGTTGGAGCATCTCTAAAACAGCAGGTTTTAATAGGGTGTTCCTGGTATACTATGGTTAGTACCTACCAAAAGCGGTCCAAAGAAGGATAACCGGTGAACCGGCAACTGGGCCATGGGCACGTAAGGCTCACTGGTGTGTATAGAGGAGTTAACCCGAGCTAACCCGATCCTACAGGAAATCCACAGAAGGATCTGTTTCTTATGTCTTGGTGCCAGATACCACAGATCACCTTCAGGGGTTTTGTGGAGTCCATGCCTCGATGGGTCAGAGCTGTTTTGGTGGTATCGGTTTTGTAACTCAGACTGTTTCATCTCTTTTTCTTTCTCTCTTTATGTTTGTGTGTGTGTGTTTGTCTCAGGAAAGGCCAGAGTTCTCAGAGGTTGTATCTAAACTCGAGGAGTGTTTGTGCAACATCGAGGTATGATCATGTTTGGTCATTAACATGCTCTGATTATTCTTGATGCATATCTTTAATGCGCTTTTAACATTATATCAGTAAACAAACTTTCACTAGGACTCATTTGCACTTTAGTTCAGGTTCAGTGCAACCTGCTGACACCAAATTCAGTCAGATGTACGTGCAATGACTCTGTGTGTGTGTGTGTGTGTGTGTGTGTGTGTGTGTGTGTGTGTGTGTGTATGTGTAGCTGATGTCTCCAGCCTCCAGTAACAGCAGTGGCTCTCTTTCTCCATCGGCATCTTCAGACTGTTTGTTTGGTCGCATGAGTCCGGGCCGAAGTCATGTAGCTGCGTTGCGCTCACGTTTTGAACTGGAGTATGCGCTGAACACTCGTGCTGTGTGGAGGTACACACACACACACACATACACACACACACACACTCATTCATCTTCAGTAAGCACTCTTTATTCAGTAAGTGTGTGAAGCCAAACCAAGGTACAAAGCTGGAGAATACACCACTGTGTATTGACACACAGTGTGTAAACTAAAGTGCCAGAAAAACTGGTACAGACAAGCCTGTGCAAAATACATAGGCTGGTGGTGGCAGCATAATGGTGTAGAGTTTGTTTAACTGGCATTCCATGGGACCCCTGGTACACCTATAGACGTCTCTTACAGGTGAATACTATGTGTAAACTCTTTTTTTTACTGTTACACCAGTTCATGTCGTACAATGATTTTGATAGGTTTGGGACCTCCAACAGGACAATGCACCACCTCACATGTCTAGAAACACCAGATTATGGTTAAAGGGAACACCCATGTGAGTTTGGGGTTTCACCCTTTCCACCTAAGTCACCAGATCTCAATGTTATCGAACACATCTGGGATGCCATGCAACACTGGTGATACACCATTTTAAAACTTGGTAGGTACTCCACAGGGCATGGACTCCACAAGCTTGTAGAAATATTCTGTAGGCAGTGGCCACTGTACTGCCTGCAGAACGGTTGTATTCTGAGGTGTTGGATTTCTGTGCTCCACAGTGCTTTGCATGGCATCCCAGATGTGTGCGATAACTCAGATGAGTGTTCCTCTAACCATAATTTGGCATCTCTAGATGTGTGTGGTGGTTGTGTTGTCCTGTTGGAAGAGGCCAAACCCATCAAAATGAATGTAGGACATGAACAGTGTAGTGCACAAGAGGAAGTGGGTGGTGTGTACCAGGAGCTAAACAAACCCGCATACCATTATGGAGCCACCACCAGCCTATATACTGCATCTGTTCAATAAATATACTGAATAAAAATATAAATGCATTATTAACACAACACATTTGTTGCTCCAATCTTTCATAATCTGAACTCAAAGATCTAAGACTTTGTCTATGCCTTTTCAAAATTTTTTAATATTGTTCACAAATTTGTCTAAATCTGTGTTAGTGAGCACTTCTCCTTTGCTGAGATAATCCATCCACCTCACAGGTGTGGCATATCAACATTAACAAGTCAGTATGATTATTGCACAGTTGTGCCTTAGGCTGCCAAGTTTAGTTGCACATTTTAAGGGAGCGTGCGATTGACATGCTGACTGCTGGAATGTCCACTAGAGGGCCTCGTTGTGAATCGAGTGGCCCATGGTGGCGGTGGGGTTATGGTATGGGCAGACGTATGTTATGGACAACGAACACAGGTGCATCTTATGCCGTGTTCGAGATACCATGACGAGATCCACTTGATCCACAACGTTAACATTCACAACGACGCCCTCTGGTGGACATCCATGCAGGTAGCATGCCAATTGCACGCTCCTTTAAAACTTGCGACAGTTGTGGCATTGTGCTGTGATAAAACTGCACATTTTAGAGTGGCCTGTTATTGCGGCCAGACTGAGGCACACCTGTGCAATAATCCTGCCGTCTAATTGACATCTTGAAGTGCCTGACCTGTGGTGGATGGATTATTTCAGCAAAGGAGAAGTGCTCACTAACACAGATTTAGACAAAGGTGTGAACAACATTTGAGAGAAAAAGGTTCAGCTCATGAAAAAAGAGTATTGTGTTTATACACACACACATACACACAATTTATTTAAGTTTCAGATTAAATTCTTTTCAAAATCTCTGGAGTGTACTTCACACCTGAGAGGTCACCAGAGTTTTCAGGACTCTGTGTTCTGTATACCGCTGTGTTCATAACTTTTGGTTGCCGAGAGAACTCACCAAGGAGACGAGGTAATGCAAATGCAATAAAAATATGCACGACACTGCTGTGTTCCAGTGCTGTGTGTGTGTATGTGTGTGTGTGTTGTGGGGTGGGGTTTAGTTACAGTCCACATGTCCACTGAGACACTGCTCCACAGTGAGTGTAATTAAAACTTGCCTCTTGTTGCTTGTGCACTTTACGGAAAACTGTTTGATTCAATTCATGAAGGGTTTAGTTATTAATTTAATATCACTGCAGTGAGACGGTAAAGTTAAGTGAGACCAGCCTGGGGTGGGAATAAGAGCAACACCACCATCTCCAAAGACGAGAGGACAAAGGGTCAACCTACGCTTAGCTGGAGAGACATTTAGAGCCACTTACAGGTGGAGCTGCTTAGTACTGATTACTGAGTACCAGCTCACTGTCTCCCCCTGGTGGTGGGCTGTTCCCAAAGGCACCATACAGTAACTGTATGAGTTAAGATAAGATTTTATTAATCACCAAAGAGGAATATAAACATCATGTTTAGTTTTACTTAATTTTTTATTTAACATTTAAATATTTGTGTGTGTGTCTGAGTCAGTGTATGTCTGAGTCAGTGTGTGTGTACATGCTTCTGAGTACATGCTTGTGTGTACACAGGCTGGCCCAGTTATAAATAGTGTTATAAACCCAGTGAGTTTGAGGACATGAATGATGCACACACACTGTACAGTGTTTATTAGTGTATAGAGTGTATTTCAGCGTGTACACAGTGATTATTGGTGCATGTACAAAGTGCACTAGTGTGTACATACAGTATGTGTGTGTTGTCGTTCAGCATGTTCATGTCGTTCATTCCTCAGTTCTGGACGTCGGTCCTCTCAGGGTCTGTCTCTGGATGAGCTCAGAAGAAACATGCAGTTCCCTATCGACAGAAATGGTGCGTGCATTGTGGTGTGAGTGTGTATTGTGTTGTGATGTGTACTGTGTGATGTGTGTGTGTGTTGTTTGTACGTGTGACAGTCTGTATGTTCTCCGTTGCAGGTTATGTATCAGATCCCATGAGCACGATGAGGTTCCACTCCAGCAGCAACACCAGTCTGGAAGATACCAACTAAACACACACACACGTCAGAGCTTAAAGTAATGACTAAGGAAACTGGATGTGTGTGTGTGTGTGTGTGTGTGTGTGTGTAAGAGAGAGAGAGAGAGAGATTTTCAAATCTAAACTGAATCTAAACAGTGTGTGTTCATTGTGTTGATGAGAAAATAAACACACATGAATATTAAACACTGCCTGTAAATAATTTATTATCTTTTGTAAGTTGTTCATCCTGACTGATGACGATGGAGTGTTGAAAAATGAAACACTGATCATCAGTTCACAGATTATAGATTTAAAATTCAGAATGCTTTAGGTACAGTAATAAGGACCACATCACAGCGTCTCGGTTATTAACACAGCATCCAGTGAAATTAACACCTAAATATTAAAACTAATAACAGATGAAAGTGCAGGCATTGACGTTTCCCTTAGACGTGTGTGTGTGTGTGTACACCATATTTATATATCTCCGTAGGAAACAAAAGTTAGGAATATCTGACCATTTTGCCCTTGTGGGGACCAGCCAAATGTCCCCACAAGGGCAAAATGATCAGATATTCCTAACTTTTTCTAAATCTTAATTTCTTTTTAGATCCATGTTGCCCTGTGATTATTGAGGTTGAAGTTAGGGGTTAAGAGCTAGGGTTAGGGTTAGGGGATAGAGGTTCGGGTTTAGAAATAGAGTTAGGGGTTAGGGTTAGGGGATAGAGGTTCGGGTTTAGAAATAGAGTTAGGGGTTAGGGTTAGGGGATAGAGGTTCGGGTTTAGAAATAGAGTTAGGGGTTAGGGTTAGGGGATAGAGTTTCGGGTTTAGAAATAGAGTTAGGGGTTAGGGTTAGGGATAGAGTACAGGTTTGGGTTAGGGCATAGGGGGTAGGGTTTAGGCTTAGGGTTAAGAGCCCTGTAATTGTTGATGTTAAGGTCAGAGGTTAAGAGTAAGGGTAGGGTTTAGGGATAGGGTAAGAGGATAAAGATAGGGGTTAGGGTTATTTCAGTTCAATTCAATTCAGTTCAATTTAATTTTATTTGTATAGCACTTTAAACGATAGACTTTGTCCTAAAGCAGCTTTACAGAAATGATGAAAAGGGTTATGGGTTATTGTTATGGATAGGGTAAAGGGTTAGGGCATAGCAGTTAGGGTTAAGAGCCTTGTGATTATTGAGTTTAAGGTTAGAGGTTAAGAGTTAGGGTTAGGGTTTAGGGGATTGAGGTTCCGGTTTAGACATAGAGTTAGGGGTTAGGGTTAGGGGTTATGGTTTATGGTTAGGGTAAAGGGCTAGGGTTAGGGCGTAGGGGTTAGGGTTTAGGCTTAGGGTTAAGGTTAGAGGTTAAGAGTTAGGGTAGGGTTTAGGTAAAGAGTTAGGGGGTAGTGATAGGGGTTAGGTTTAGGTGTGCCTGTGAGTTATGTTCAGGTTTTTATATTTTTGCAGTGTGTGTGTGTGTGTGTGTGTGTGTGTGTGTGTGTGTGTGTGTGTGTGTGTGTTAGTGCGTAAATTATTCAGTCAGTGTTCTCTGGTGTCTGATTTCCACCTCAGTTCATTTCAGTAGAGGATCAGCAGAGAATTAACTCATAAACTCACCCTGAACTATGAATTATTACACAGGTTGGTAAATAAACTGGAATCAGTCGGATGTTGTTACTGTCAAATCTGCTCGTTATCTTCACGGTTTCATCTTCTTGAAAAGCACAACACTGTTTATTTACAGTACATAAATATACACTGATCAGCCATAACATTAACACCACCTGTCTAAACAGCTCTGACTGGTCGGGGCACAGACTCCACAAGACATTACGAACAGATCCTTCTGTGGATCATCTGCAGGATCAGACAAAATGATCTACTTCACCCCCACACATCTGTGGGGTCTATGTGGGCCCATGACCCTGTTTCTGGTTCTAGTTCACCACCTATTCCTACTTGGACCACTTTTGATAGGTACTAACCTCTGCATACCAAGACACACCCCTGAAAACCTGCTGTTTTTAGAGATGCTCTGCCCCAGTCGTCCAGCCATCACAATCTGGTCCTTGTCAAAGTCACTCAGAAGTTTACACTTGCCCATTTTTCCTGCTTCCAACACATCAGTTCACTTGTTGCCCATTATATCCCAGCCCTTGACAAGTGCCACTGTAACAAAATGATCTACATTATCATTACGTCACCTATCAGGTGTTAATGTTATGGCTGATCGGTGTATGATTAATGATCAAATTTGGTTGAACTTTATTGAGATGGAGAAATCCAGAGCTGATGAAGCAGTTTGTTGAAGAAGTCGCTATCAGTCTAGTTCGGTGATGAAATAACAAGGTTATGTCACGGATCAGTACAATTATTATTATTATTATTATTATTATTATTATTATTATTATTGACCTTTATTGCTGGTGTTTATATTTATTATTAGCTTCATTCATGATTGTCTTGCAGTTTGGTAAAGGAGACTCCTACTCAAATATTTGTTCCTGAGGTGTCCAGAGACGCCGAGATTTCAGTCATCTTCTGGACATCACATGAGCCGATAAAAGAGCGAAACAGACCATTTGATGGCAACTGAAATCCAGCGCAGTAATGTAATTACAATTTCACATAATAAAAGTTAAATTCCAGAAAGTTCTGCTTTAGTAAACTCAGACTGGTTCTAGACTAGCTGTGGTTCTCCAAGCAGATCCGTTGTCTTTTCACTGATCCACAAAGTGTTGACTGGTTACTGATGGATGTCAGAATGTTTGGAGAAGCTACGCTCAGTGTTCCAGGTGGTGCTGTAATACGTTAGCTATCTTGGCTGATTTCAATCTTCATTAGTGGTGTTGCTGAAATGTTCATGATGTTATCTACAGCAACATCTTCCTGGAATTCTGAAGCTTGCTCAGAAGCCATTTGTCCTTGAACCTCTTCTTCCTCTACTGGATTACCTTGACCTTCTGCTCCCAAAGCTTCAGTCTCCATATTGAAGTTTTCCACTATCGTTTCTTCCAGTTCCTCACACTTGCCGTCCACTGGCAGGCTGTTTTGCTCATCTTTGGTAGATGATTCCTCATTTTTTTGAGACCCTTCAGGACTCAGTACCGTTTCGTCCATTTCCACAGCTTCGGCATTTACTGGCATCTCTCCTTCAGGGATCTTTATCTCCTCCAGCGGCTCAACAAATGTCTCAAAATAGTTTGAGGCTTGGTGAATGTTCACCCAGTTACTTACCAGCTCTTCATGATCTGTCTGAGGAGCGATGATAAGTTCAGCTTCTCTTTCCAGGACATTTTCCAGAGGCTGAGATTCTTCTGGAGAAGTGCTACCTTCTATGCTTCTGCTTTCTTCAGCAGCTTCTGCAAGTTTGTCCTTTTTTAGATCAGTAGATGACTGAATGTCATCTTCTGCTCTGTTCTGATCTTCAGCCCTACTTTCATGGTCAACTTTTGTGTCCTCGGGTTTTGACCTGTCAACTAAAAGATCTTCTGCAGGAGTTTTGGTGTCTAATGGAGCTTCATCCTCAGTGATAGCATCAGTGCTATAGTCTGATATTACTGGTTTAACGTTCTCCACACCATCTTTCTGCTCGTCTTTTACTTCTTCTTCATTTGTTGCCTCTTGTACATCCTGTTCAATGTCTTCCACGTCAGCTTTCTGCTCTTCTTCTTTTTCTTTCTCTTTGGTTGTCTCTTCCCGTATATCTTGTTTGTTCTCTTTTTCTTTCTTATTCTCTTCATCCATCTCTTCAGCTTTCACACCTTCCTCTAGAGTCATGCCCTGATTTATTTCTTCCTCGTTGGTCTCCAAAGTTTCCTCACCTTCCCCTGATCCAGGTTTTTCCTTTTTGCCCAGCTCTTCTTGGGCTACAGTAATGATGTCTCCTCCGTGTTCTGCCCCAGTCTCACCTGATTTTACTTGAGGTCCATCTGTGGTTTCCTGAAGAGCTTCAGTTGGACAGGGGTTGTCTTCTTGTTCTTCTTTGTTGCCTTCTTCTTTCTCCATCACTGTGTTCTTCCCCACTGCATCAACTTCACCGACATCTGTACTTTCTTCTCCACCTTCATTCATATCCTCTACCACATTTTCATCCTCCTCTGTGTCTTTAATTTCACTTCCAGACTTCTGTTCATCTTTGACCTCAGAATCTTTCTCTCCTGCAACTTCTTCTCGTTCTTCTTCTCCTTCTCCAATATCATCCCCTGCATTTTCCTCTGATGTTTGACCATTTGGAGTGGGTTCCTCTTGCTCTGCTTTATCTTCAATCATCTCTTGACTGAATTTCTCCTCATCCATGTTTTCTTCTTTGGTCTCACCTGATTTTACCTGAGATCCATCTGTGGTTTCCTGAAGAGCTTCAGTTGGACAGGGGTTGTCTTCCTGCTCTTCTTTGTTGCCTTCTTCTTGCTCCATCTCTATGTTCTGCCCCACTGCATCAACTTCACCAACATCTGTACTTTCTTCTCCACCTTCATTCGTATCCTCTACCTCGTTTTTGTCCTCCTCTGTGTCTTTAATTTCACTTCCAAACTTCTGTTCATCTTTGACCTCAGAATCTTTCTCTCCTGCAACTTCTTCTTGTTTTTCTTCTTCGTCTTCTCCAATATGATCCTCTGCTTTTTCCTCTGATGTTTGAACTGTTGGAATGGGTTCCTCTTGCTCTGCTTTATCTTCTATCATCTCTTGATTGATTTTCTCCTCATCTGTGGTTTCTTCCTTGGTGGCCCCATCTTCATTTACTTGAGGATCCTGGTCTTTGGTTTCCTCCGTTCCATTTCCCACATCTGTCTCAACTCCATCTCTATCTTCTCTCTGCTCTTTTTCTTCCTCAGGCTCAGATACCTCAACTCTTTCTTCTGATTTATCATCATCACCTGCCACACCTTCTTCATCTTTTACCTCATTTCCTGATGAACCCTTTGGTTCTAATACTGTATCTTCTATATTGCCTTCTTCAACACATTCTGTGAGGTCATTTCCTGTCTCCTCAGCTTTATTAATTAGATTACTTGATTCATCATCAAAAGTTTCTTCTTCATCAGCTCTGACCTTCTCAGCAGGCACCTCTTCACCACTTAGCTCTCCATCATTTACTTTTTCTATCTCAGTATTATGATCAATATCTTCATGAGTCATGGACTTTTCTTCAGGATTCTCTGTGATCTCCATCATATTGTCCTCTTCCTCCACTGGAGTAACTCTAGTTTCTTCAGCATTTGTTAAATTCTCAACTGTACTTTCTTTCTCTGGTTCTTGTCCAAATGATTCTTCAGATAAAAGCACTTCTTGACCTGGTGGTAGTTCTTCATCCTCAGCTTTTTCCATCTCTTTAGGTTCTTCATTTGATTTATTTTCCTGATTTGTAAATTCATTGTCATCTTGATTTTGTCCTTCTTCCTCATCAATTATGTCTTGCTTAACGTCTGATTTGTGGTCTTCATTCTCATCATCATTGTTCTGCTCGTCTTCTACATGTTCATCTTCGTTGGTTGTGTTTGGAGATTTTATTTTTGTTTGGTTTGTGTCTTTTTCTTCCTCCTCCATTTTTGTCTCAGGTTGTGATGTTTCATTTGAATCTGTTTTAGGTTCCTCTTTGGGTTCCTCTGTATGTGATTCATCTCTTTCAGCCTCTTGCACAGGTTTAGCTCCATTTTCTTCATCAGCTGTCTCCTGGGCCTCATTATTTTCAGGCTCAGCTTCTGGAACAAAGAGCAATTGAATGTTTCTTGAATGAACAGCAGCATCATAACAGACGAGCAAGTACGACAAATCTCCACTCAACAAATCTCAGCATGAATTCAATTCATCATATCATTTGTTTGTCAAAAACATTCAAAATGGTGTCATATTTATTTAAATCATTTAAGAAATACTTATACACTAAAGTACCTGAAAAACTGGTACACAAGTAAAATACTTTGTAGGCCCCTCCATGTGGCATGGACTTCACAAGCTTGTAGAAATATTCTCTAGGCAATGAACACCAGACTTCCTGCAGAACCTTCCACAATTCTGTTGTATTCTAAGGTGTAGGATTTCTGTGTTCCACAGCGTGCTGCATGGCATCCCAGATGTGTTCAATAATATTGAGATCTGGTGACTTAGGTGGGAATGGCAAAACCCCAAACTCAGACGAGTGTTCCTCTAACCACAATTTGGTGTCTCTAGACATGTGTGGTGGTGCATTGTTCTGGTAGAAGAGGACAAACCAATCAGAATAAATGCAGGACATGAACTGGTGTTCATAGTGTTCACCTGTTAAAGACATCTGTAGACATACCAGCGGTCCCATGGAAGGCCACCTAAACTCCATTATCAAGTCACCATCAGTTTGTACCATTTTTTGCAGTCTGTACCAGTTTTTCTGGTGTTTTCTTATATTGACACAGCTGTAGGTGGTTAGTGGAAAAACTCACCTGGACCAACTTGCTGGCCTGTGACGGACACTAATTCATCTTCCTCAGTGGTGGTGTCACTGAGTTCAGGTTCAGAAACACACTCAGTCATGTTTAAAATGGCTTCTGCTAACTTCTCCTGTACAGACTTGACTTGGGTTTGAGCAGAAAAGAGCAATATGAAGAATGTCAAAATAAAAATTAAAAAGATTTAACAAAAGGCTGTCTTTAAGTTTCACAAATTCAACAAACAACCAAAGAAAATAGCAAGAAATCACACAGAATTAAATAAAAATAAAATAAAATTCTGAATACTGTGCCACAGAGCAAAGTAGCTAGACATGCAAAACACACATATATACACACACACAACACAACACAACACAACACAACACAACACAACACAACA
>JAOVVF010000031.1:15868635-15880063 GCA_028565595.1 Duopalatinus emarginatus | reverse complement strand
AGAGTGGACTGAACAGGTGGATAGTGGACTGGACATGTGTAGTGTGTACAGGTAGAGAGTGGACTGGACATGTGTAGAGTGGACAGGTGGAGAGTGGACTCAACAGGTGGAGAGTGAACTAGACATGTGTAGACTGGACAGGTGGGGAGTGGACTGGACAGGTGGGGAGTGGACTGGACAGGTGTAGACTGCACAGGTAGAGAGTAGACTGGACAGGTGTAGAGTGGACTGGACATGTGTAGAGTGGACAGGTGGAGAGTGGACTGGACATGTGTAGAGTGGACTGGACATGTGTAGAGTGGACAGGTAGAGAGTGGACTGGACAGGGGTAGAGTGGACTGGACAGGTGTAGAGTGGACAGGTAGAGAGTGGACTGGACAGGTGTAGAGTGGGCAGGTAGAGAGTGGACTGAACAGGTGTATAGTGGATGTGATGTGTAGAGTGGACAGGTGGAAGGTGGACTGGACAGGTGTATAGTGGACAGGTGGAAAGTGGACTCAACATGTGGAGAGTGGACTGGACATGTGTACAGTAGACAGGGGGAGAGTGGACATGTGGAGTGTGAACTGGACATGTAGAGAGTGAACATATGGAGTGTGGACTGGACAGGTGGAGGGTGGACATGTGGAGAGTTGGCTGGACATGTGGAGAGTGAACAGGTGGAGAGTAAGAATGTGAAGAGTTAACATATGGAGAGTGGATATGTAAAGTTTGGACTGGTGGAGAGCAGACACATGAAGAGTGGACATGTTTAAAAAAGGACAGGTGGAAAGTGGATATGTAGAGAGCAGACAGGTGGAAAATGGACATGTAAAGTGTGGACTAGTAGAGAGTGGACATGTAGAGCATGGACATGTGGAGCATGGACATGTGGAGCATGGACAGGTGGAGACTGGACAGTTGGAGAGGGCTGGTTGTGTTCACTTTGCTGTATGTCCACATTGTTGTGCATTCCCACCGCTGTGTGTTAATGCTGTAGTCTTCACGTTGTGTGCTCTTGTTGTTGTGTATTCGCCTTGCTATGTATGTGTGTTCACTTTGCCGTGTGTTCATGTTGTTGTGTGTTCATGCTGCTGTGTGTTAACCTTGTGTGTTCACTTTGTTGTGTGTTCACGCTGCTGTGTGTTCACTTTGCTGTGCATTGACTTTGCTGTGTATTCACACTGATGTGTGTTCACGACGTTGTGTGTTCACGTCATTGTGTGTTCATGTCGTTGTGTGTTCATGCTACTGTGTGTTTATGTTGCTGTGTGTTCATGTCGTTGTGTGTTCATGCTACTGTGTGTTTATGTTGCTGTGTTCACATCGTTGTGTTCACGTCGTTGTGTGTTCATGTCGTTGTGTTCACGTCGTTGTGTTCATGTCGTTGTGTGTTCACGTCGTTGTGTTCACGTCGTTGTGTGTTCACGTCGTTGTGAGTTCACGTCATTGTGTTCACGTCGTTGTGTGTTCATGTCGTTGTGTGTTCATGCTACTGTGTGTTTATGTTGCTGTGTGTTCACGTCATTGTGTTCACGTCGTTGTGTGTTCACGTCATTGTGTTCACGTCGTTGTGTGTTCACGTCGTTGTGTTCACGTCGTTGTGTGTTCACGTCGTTGTGTTCACGTCGTTGTGTGTTCATGTTGTTGTGTGTTCACGTCATTGTGTTCATGTCGTTGTGTGTTCATGCTACTGTGTGTTTATGTTGCTGTGTGTTCACATCGTTGTGTTCACGTCGTGTGTTCACGTCATTGTGTTCACGTCATTGTGTTCACGTCGTTGTGTGTTCACGTTGTTGTGTTCACGTCGTTGTGTGTTCACGTCGTTGTGTGTTCACGTCGTTGTGTGTTCACGTCATTGTGTTCACGTCGTTGTGTGTTCACGTCGTTGTGTGTTCACGTTGTTGTGTTCACGTCGTTGTGTGTTCACGTCGTTGTGTGTTCACGTCATTGTGTTCACGTCGTTGTGTGTTCATGTCGTTGTGTGTTTATGCTACTGTGTGTTTATGTTGCTGTGTGTTCTTGTTGTGTTCTCTTGCTCTTCTGTGTTCACACTGCTGTGTGTTTCCGTTGTTGTGTTCATGCTGTTGTGTGTTTAGGTTTGTTGTTGATACAGTTCTGTGTGTGTTTCAGTTTCACTTTATCCTCTGGTGTTATATAATAAATCCATGCTACGAAGGTTCTGATCTCTCACCAGGATTAGTACCAAATACTATAATGTACAGTAATCCGATCAGTGTCCAATCTGAGGCAGATCACATGGGCTGTGTCACAAATTACAGCTCTACACTATACTGATATTGCGATATTACTGCCTTAAACTATAGAACAGGAAGTACAGAGCATAAAGCAGAGCCTGAACTCAAACAACAAAATACAATAAACATGACAAACCATCAGGAAGCATTAATTCCATTACACTCCCAGTACAGACCCAATAAAAGGGAACTGGAAATCTGTAACAGTCTCCAAGCATTTACTCAGTAGTGAAAGTGGTAAATCACCTTAGTGTGTGAAATTGAGCACTACCTATGATATCACTTGTCATTATCCAGAGAAAAGGTCAAAGGTCAAAGATAAAGCAGTTCCTGCACAGACTGTCTCACCAGTGAGGTATTTGGGAAATTCTTGCTCAAGCTCTTGAATGTTACTCCGTCACGCCGCTGAAAAAAAGGGGCAGATAAGATTAGAGGAGAGAGCAAGAGGGAGTAACTAATATCCTCAAGGTGGAGGACTGAAGGGTCCGCTTTCTGTTTTAGTCATCTGTGAACATTTAGATTCTAACACTATGTAGTAAAATACATCATAGTGTAGTTTACTGTAGTGTAGTGTAGTATACTGTAGCAAAATATAATTTACTATAGTATTGTGTAGTGTAGTTTACTGTAGTGTAGTTTTCTGAAGTATAGTGCACTGTAGTTTACTGTAGTTTAGTTTACTGTAGCAAAGTATAATTTACTGTAGTGTAGTTTTCTGAAGTATAGTGCACTGTAGTTTACTGTAGTTTAGTTTACTGTAGCAAAGTATAATTTACTGTAGTGTAGTTTTCTGAAGTATAGTGCACTGTAGTTTACTGTAGTGTAGTTTACTGTAGCAAAGTATAATTTACTGTAGTGTAGTTTTCTGAAGTATAGTGCACTATAGTTTACTGTAGTGTAGTTTACTGTAGCAAAGTATAATTTACTGTAGTGTAGTGTAATTTACTATAGTATTGTGTAGTGTAATTTACTGTAGTGTAGTTTTCTGAAGTATAGTGCACTGTAGTTTACTGTAGTGTAGTTTACTGTAATGTAGTACACTATAGTTTATTATAGTGTAGTTTACTGTATTATAGTGCGTTATAGTTTGCTGTAGTGTAGTTTAATGTAGTATAGTGCACTACAGTTTACTGTAGTGTAGTTTACTGTAGCAAGGTATAATTTACTGTAGTGTTGTAATTTACTGTAGTATTGTGTAGTGTAGTTTACAGTAGTGTAGTTTACTGTAGTGTTTTTTAGTGTGGTGTAGTTTAATTTACTGTAGTTCTCTTAAGTGTAGTGGCGTGTAATTGACTTAATGTAGTTTATTATAGTGTAAGTACTGTAGTGTGGTGTAGTGTAAATAATTATAGTGTAATTTACTGTAGTGTGGTGTAGTTTATTATAGTGCAATTAACCATAGTGTAGTGTAGTTTAATATAGTGCCATTAACTGTAGTGTAGTTAACTGTAGTGTAGTGTAGTTAACTGTAGTGTAGTGTAATTTACTAAAGTGAAAGTGTGATTTAATGTAATGTAGTGTAGTTTACTGAGGACAGTATAGTGTGTTTTTTGTAGTGTAGTGTAAGGTGGTGTAGTGTAGTCACGATTACTGTAGTGTAGTATATGATCATGTCCTGTGATCCTCCAGAGTCCCTCTCGTTAGATTTCGTGCTTTGCATGTTCATGCTGAGTGTATTGGAGACGCCCCACAGAGTTACACATTGGTACTGATAACATAAACGTGTGTTGTATAATCTGTTATATAAATGCGTTATGTATTGCACATGTTTCATGTCTTTGTTTTTGATCCATTTGAATTAAACTCCAAGGACTGAGTGTGAGTTCCCCATAACGTTTTATTGTGTTTGTATGTTCATCTCGGGACAGTGTCGCCTGTTTCTGTGTGTCAATTATGGATTATCCTCGTGCCTCTGTCATAGACACTGCTTTAATATTATTACTGAATTCACTGCAATAAAGAGCAGACCATGTGTACACACTTACACACACTTACAGCAACCACACGTTACAGTCTGGGACTATTAACTCAGCTATTTGCAATCCACTTGTTAATAAATGTGTGAACAACAGAGCGTTTTTTCTGAAGTCATAAATGACGACATCAGTATTACTGTGTGTGTGTGTGAGAGAGAGAGAGAGAAAGAGAGAGAGAGAATAGGTTTCTATTTTTAGCACAGCAGAAGCAGGTCAGCCATTGCAGCAGAGAATTTAGAGAGTGAGTATGTGAGTGTGTGTGAGAGAGTGCTTCCCCCTGCTGGATGTGAACACTTACTACAGCAGACACCTTGGAGCTACATCACTCCGGTGTTATCCCTCAGGAGATGATGGAGGGATAACTGTGTACATCAGTATATAAACTGATCGACTGAACGAGTGGAGAGAGGGAGAGACTGCTGGATGGGGGAGCTCTGTGTTAAAATGAGATGAAAGAGCGAGCGAGAGAGAGAGAGAGAGAGAGAGAGAGAGAGAGAGAGAGCGAGCGAGCGAGAGAGAGGTACTCACAGTGGCTGTAACCAAAATCCCTTAAATAGCTATTGGGAGTGAACTGCACATGCTCAGAAAGAGGAGGAGCGCTGAACGAGTGCCTGGTACACACAGACAACGTGATTGTGTGTGTGTGTGTGTGTGTTGGAGGAGAAGCAGCATGAGCCAGTGTATGTGAGTGACTCAGTGTATGTGTGTGTCTGTGTGTGTGTGTGAGTGGATGCTGGAGTCGGGATGATGGAAGGGAAACAGTAACAGGGATTTAAACACACGAAGGGGAAGGAATGCTGCTAACACTGCTGCTCTACCTGCGGATGAAAGGTATATACACACACACACACACACACACACACACACACACACGCGCACACTGTGGTGATGGAGATCTGATGATGACAGTAGATATAAATATGCAGCTGATTTGATGTTAAAGGGTTGCAGCCGTGGTGAGCTTGGAATGTGTGTAGGAAACACATACGCACACACACGCACACACACACACACACACACACACACCTTAATAAGAAAGGTGCACACAATTTCTGTGGTGCGGACAGGGGCAACAGAGAGTCTCGTATCTCTGTGTGTCACATCATCAATTTGATTAGATTGGCTTAGAGTTACATGCTGTTACACACACACACACACTGTTACACATAGAGGTCCACTCTGTCACAGTCACAGTGTTAATGAGCACTAGAGAGACTGGAAATGAGGTTCCAATCTCAGACCTCATGATATTTCATCATCTAATACCAACACACGCGTGTCCAATGTGACGTGTGCCGCACGAGGGCACTCAGGAGTGCACGCTCTGCCCCCTATTTAGGGCTCTAATTTAGGGGGTTGTGTTAAAGGAAATGAATTGCTGTCTATGTCCGGTCACTTCCTAACAATTAGAGGAAGTGAAGTGAAAGTGGTGGCGCCCCAGTCGTGCCCTTTACACCAACGTCTGGATTGTTTAGGACTGAGAGCCCTGGGTCAGTCCACACAAGCTGAACATCATGGCTGGATTCACAACTGCCTTTCTGAACTCAGGAGGTGGTATTCTTGGTTTATTCTCGTCTTATTTAGTGTTCATTCTGGTGTTATTTAATGTGTCTACATTTATTTTAGTGTTGTATATTGTGTTTATTCTGGTGTCATTGTATGGTTTTTTGGTGTTATCTGGTGTTTATTCTGGTGTTATTTAGTCTTTATTCTGGTGTTAATTACTGTTTATTCTAGTGTTATTTAGTCTTTATTCTAGTGTTATTTAGTCTTTATTCTGGTGTTGTATTTTGTGTTTGTTCTAGTGTTGTTTCATGTTTATTTCATGTGTTATTTTAGTGATATTTAGTGCTTATTCTGGTGTTATTTAGTCTTAATTCTGGTGTTATTTAGTCTTAATTCTGGTGTTATTTAGTGTTTATTGTGATGTTATTTAGTCTTTATTCTGGTGTTGGGTATTGTGTTTGTTCTAGTGTTGTTTCATGTTTGTTTCATGTGTTATTTCGGTGCTATTTAGTGTTTATTCTGGTGTTGTATATTGTGTTTATTCTGTTGTCATTGTATGTTTTATTTTGGTGTTGTTTAGTCTTTATTCTGGTGTTATTTAGTGTTTATTCTGGTGTTGTATGTTGTGTTTGTTCTAGTGTTGTTTCATGTTTATTTAATGTGTTATTTCGGTGCTATTTAGTGTTTATTCTGGTGTTATTTAGTGTTTATTCTGGTGTTATTTAGTGTTTATTGTGGTGTTATTTAGTGTTCATTCTGGTGTTATTTAGTGTTTATTCTGGTGTTATTTAGTGTTTATTGTGGTGTTATTTAGTGTTTATTCTGGTGTTGGGTATTGTGTTTGTTCTAGTGTTGTTCCATGTTTATTTCATGTGTTATTTCGGTGCTATTTAGTGTTTATTCTGGTGTTATTTAGTCTTTATTCTTTGTTTATTCTGGTGTTGTATGGTATTTATTCTGGTGTTATTTGCTGTTTATTCTAGTGATATTTTGGTGTTTACTTTGCTGTTATTTAGTGTATGTTCTGTGTTTATACTGGCGTAATGTAGTGTTTATTCTGTATTTGTTCTGGTGTTACTCAGGGTTTGTTCTGTGTTCTTGTTTTGATTCTTGTGATTATTCTATTGATTATTTAGTGTTTATTCTGAATTTATAAAAAAAATATTTAGGATTTATTATTTAGAATGTTTTTCTGCTGTCAATTCTGTAGTTATTTGTTTATTCTGGACTTATTGTGATGTTTATTCTGATATTATTCAGTGTTTATTCTGATATTTATTCTGTGTTCGTTCTGTTGTTTATTCCTGTGAATACTTTGATGTTATTCTGTGTTTATTTTGGTCTTGTTGTGGTGTTTATTTGGATAATACTTTGGTCTTTCTATTCTGGTTTCTATTCTGGTGTTATTCTGTGTTTATTCTGGTGTTTATTCTTGTGATTAATATTAAGTTATTCTGTGTTTATTCTGGTGTTCATTTTGGTATTATTGTGTTTATTTTCTAATTTATTCTGATATTACTTTGGTGTTTATTCTGGTTTTTAGTCTGGTGTCATTCTGTATTTATTCTGTTGTTTAAATTGGTGTTATTCTGTCTTTACTCTGGCATCTATTCTGAATCCCTGCAGTGTTACACACGGAACTGTAACACTGCACAAAATGCATGTGTGTGTGCGTACGTGTGCATGTGAATGTATGATATGTGTGTGTGTGTGTGTGTGTGTGTGTGTGTGTTAGCTAGTACTTAGCATCACACTGTATCGTCCTGGTTACAGTCTGAACTCTAAAGCTAACGTTCCACCTGTGCGTAGAACCGGGACACCAACGTTCTGACGTCCTCTCCCCTGAGTGTGTGGAGCCAAGTTTAGTGTCTTTCTTGCTCTCTTTCTCTTTCACACACAACACACACACACACTGCTTAGACATAAGACATAGATATTCAGACATCAGTATTCAGACCTCAGATGTAACTTCAGACGTCAGCACTGTGCAGAGGTTACGAGAGTTTGTCCAAAACTGAGACGTGTCTCAGACGAGCACATGTTGCATTTGTGACATCATCTGGAGTGAGGAACAGCGTTACATCCAGCACCACTACCTGGATCTGATCCCTATGTGATGCTAAAGTATACTAAATTGTGATTGGTCTAGTGTGTGTAAAGCAAAGTACGCCTTCCTGCAGGACGGTCACATGTGTGCCTTCGATGTCTGGAAATAACATATGCACATATACTAGGACGGACGTCAGGGTGGTGCTGCAGGTAGTGTGTGTGCTACACAGCTCCAGAGTTCTGGGGTTATGGTAAAAAGCCGCGTGGGTTTTTCTCTGGGTGCTCCGGTTTCCTCCCACCTCCTGAAAAACACACATGGTAGGTAAATTGGATGTGTTAAATTGCCCCTAGGTGTGAGTGCACAAATGTTTGAGTGAACACGTGTGTGTACATGGTACCCTGCAATGAATTGGCACCCTATCCAGGGCGTGATCTTGCCTTGCGCCCGGTGCTCCGGGACAAAGCGTGACCCTGACACACTAAGCAGATAAGAAAACGTCTGCCTGATTGACTGCCTGACTAAAATAATTTAGTGAACAAGACACAAACAGGTGATTTTAATCATCTAACATGGAGGTCTGAGAATCCATTTAAGCGTCGGTGTAAGGCGACTCGGAACACCAGGGGGAACTACGGGGTCACTGATTAGCACAGCGTTATCATCATGGTGTGTTAGTGACGAGTGTAGAAACTGAATCTCTCTCACGTCCGTCTCACTGTTGCTGTGTTAATAATGTGACTTACAGTGAAGTGGTGAGACGAACAGTGTTATAACACCTATAAACTATTCATGTCTGCTGTCTGTTACTGCCTGCATGACTAATAATAGATTCTATACTGTATATATAGAGTGTGTATGAGGGACAGAGAGAGAGAAAGAGAGAGAGGACGAAGATGTCGGTTTATTTTTGGACTGAAGTATACAGCAGGACGCACAGCGCAGTTTTAAGAACACACAGTGCTTTTTCTCCTCACACGCTCGATTATGCTTTATAATCTCTCTCGCCCACTCTCTCTCTCTCTCTCTCTCTCTCTCTCTCTCTCTTTCTGTCTCACACACACACACACACACACACACACACACACACAGACAATTCTGTACTACTCTGGATGAAGACTGATACAGACAGTGACAGACAGGCAGAGAGACTAAGACAGAGATGTTGTGACAGAAAGAGTGACAGAGACCGAGAGAGACAGACCGATAGAGACACAGACTGGCATAGAGAGACAGGAAGACAGAAACGGACATACAGAGACACAGACAGGCAAACAGACAGATACAGACACAGGCAAGCAGAGAGAGAGAGAGAGAGAGAGAGAGAAAGATACAGACTGGCAGAGAGAGACACAAACTGGCAGAAAGAGACGGAGAAAGACACAGGTAAACAGACACAGAGAGGCAGAAAGAGACAGACTGACAGAGACACAGACAGATGGACAAAGAGGCAGACAGACAGATAAAGACACAGACAAGCAAAGACAGAGAGAAACTTAGAGAGAAAGACACAGCCTGGCAGAGACAGACAGACAGAGTCACAAACTGGCAGAAAGAGACGGGAAAAGAGACAGGAAGACAGAGACACAGAGAGGCAGAAAGAGACAGACAGACAGAGACCCAATCAGGCAAACCGAGAGATGGACAAAGAGACAGACAGACAGACAGACAGACAAACACACAGACAAGCAGAGAGGCAGACAGAGAGATGGAGACAGACAGACATAGATATACAGACTGACAGAAAAATGCAGAGAGAGAGAGAGACGGGCAGACTGAAAGATGTAGACAAATACAGACAGACAGAGACAGACGAAGAGACAGACAGGTAGATAAATAGACACACACTGGCAGAGAGACAGACAGACAAACTGACAGACAAGATAGAGACAAATAAAAAAACAGGCAGGGAAAGAACGACAGAGAGACAGGCAGACAGAGGAGGAGAGATGGAGACAGATAGAGACACAGACATTCAGAGACACAGACAGGCAGAGAACGACAGACATAGACACAGACAGACAGGCAGACAGATAGAGACACAGACATTCAGAGACACAGACAGGCAGAGAACGACAGACATAGACAGAGACAGACAGGCAGAGAAAGACAGACAGAGAGAGACAAACACAGACAGTCTGCTCATTGGATATGGAGTGAGTCAGAGAGAAAGGTGGGTTGAAGTGGGGGTGGAAGATGACCTTTGACCTTTGTCTTGTGACCGGGTCATATCTCCTTCTATTGCCATGGTTACAGTGCTTCAGTTTATTTCCAAAATGAAAATGCTTACTGCTTTATATTACAAATAGTTCTCTCTCTCTCTCGCTCGCTCGCTCTCTCTCTCTCTGTGTGTGTGTGTGTGTGTGTGTGTGTCTGTGTGTGTGTGTGTATGTTTATGTATTTATAGATACATTTATTTATGCATTTACATGTCCTCACATGGATAGGAATATCTGTGCATGTGTCTGTGTGTGTGTGTGTGTGTGTGTGTGTGTGTGTGTGTGTGTGTGTGTGTTCTCTCTGTAGCCAGAAGCTGTACATTACAGTGCACTACATATAAACAGAATGATATAAAATCCACTGACTCACACACACACACACACACACACACAGATACACACATAGACAACACACATGCTGTTCACACACTGTATGCACATAGTACACACATACTACACACAGACCCTGTATACACACTCGGACACATTGTATATACCCAGAGTGTTTGAGGACATGGGTGGAGTGTGGTGGAAGGAGGAGGGAGAGAGGAAGTGAAAGCAGTAGATGAAAGGCAAGGAGGGAAGGAGAGAGAGAGAGAGAGAGAGAGAGAGAGAGAGAGAGAGAGAGATTATGAGGGAGTGGTTAGTAATGATGATGTGTTTTGTTTTGGATGCAGTTCCACTATACCTCTACACACACTCCATCTGTCCTGCTCTCTTTGTCTCCATCACTCTGTCTCCATCTCTCTCTCTCCCTCTCTCTCCCTCTCTCTCTCTCTCTCTCTCTCTCTCTCTCTCTCATATGACATATCTGTCATTCCATGACCCCATGCTGCTCTTCTGTAAGTGTCTCTGGTCTGTTGCAGAATCGATTTACCGCCGCGGAGCTCGGCGATGGAGGAAACTGTACCGAGTCAACGGCCATCTGTTCCAGGCCAAGCGCTTTAACAGGGTGAGTGTTGAATCCTGTTGAATAATCTTAAACACTGATCTCAGATCAGCCTAAGCGTATGACAGTAGAGTGAAGTACAGCCCATGTGTTTAAACAGCCCATGTGTTTATATAAGTGTAATCAGGTGGTGTTACTGATCTCAGATCAGCCTGAGTGTATGACAGTAGAGTGAAGTACAGCCCATGTGTTTATACTCTACTGTTACTGATCTCAGATCCGTCTGGGTATCTATAATCAGAGTGTACAGAACTCCCCTGTTCCTAAACACTGTTCTCAGATCCGTCTGGGTATCTATAATCAGAGTGTACAGAACTCCCCTGTTCCTAAACACTGTTCTCAGATCCGTCTGGGTATCTATAATCAGAGTGTACAGAACTCCCCTGTTCCTAAACACTGATCTCAGATCAGTCTGGATATCTATAATCAGAGTGTACAGAACTCCCCTGTTCCTAAACACTGATCTCAGATCAGTCTGGATATCTATAATCAGA
>JAOVVF010000031.1:15854277-15862321 GCA_028565595.1 Duopalatinus emarginatus | reverse complement strand
TCCACATCATTGCATTCAGTTTTTATTCACAATTTGTTTAGTGTCCCAACTTTTTTGGAATCCGGTTTGTAGGTAATTGCTATTATAATTTAGTTTATTGTTTGGTAGTTTTCATGCCATTACTGTGGTATACAGTGGTACTGGGTGGTGGCTCGGCTGTTACTAGGTGGTTGTTAGGGTGTTGGTAGGTGCTGCTAGGCAGTTACTATGAAATCTCATATGTTTGCCAGGTCGATGCAATCATATTTCACCTGCTTGTTTGGTGGTTGATGCTATGGTATCTAAGGTGATTGCTTATTTGTAACTAGGTTTTTGCAAGGTAATTGCCCTGGTATTCAAGCTGGTTGTTCTGGTATCACAAGTGGTTAGGTTGTTGCAAGGTGGATGTTATGTCATTTCTATAACGTCTCAGGTGGTTGTATGGTGTTTTTCAGGTTGTTGCTATGGTATCCAAGGTGGCTGCTGTTGTTGCCAGGCAGTAGATGAGCGGTTGTTAGATTGTTGCTATAATTTTGCACATGGTTGCTAGGGTGTTGCTATGCAATAGCAGTTGACCACAGCGTATGAGCTATGAGGGGAAAGTGGAAGTGTGCCTGTGCGGGAATTGACCCCGGGACCTTCGGGCCATGAAACCGGTTTCCTAACCACTAGGCCACGGCCACTAGCTGGTTTCTAGCTAAGGTGTCAGTACTAGGAAAAGGTTTAATTGATAAGGGCTAAAACCAGGCTAACTACATCTCTCTCCCTCTCTCTCTCTCTCTCTCTCTCTCTCTCTCTCTCTCTGCAGTACCATTCCTGCCCCACAGTCGGACAGTGGAGAAAGCTGAAGATGACCCTCAGGTAATGTCCCATTATTAACACTGTATACACTTAATAAAGTGTAATAACATTGTTATTCATGATCTTAAATACAATGACGTGCATAAGATACCCCAAGTAAACCCCCCCCCCTGTTTTTTCTATTATGACACAAATGACTTTGTTAATATTCATCCCCTGGGTCAGTATTAGCACATTCAGGTTGTTGCCGATTAGTGTTGCTAGTTGTCAACACGTTCATGGTCATTGTCCTGTTAAAAGGTAAAGAGACATATTATACCAATTTCCCACAGGTTAGTCCAGTCCCCTGGGGTCTTAATGAAAAGGCTGTGACATACTTTAGTCTAAATATCCCATGAACCAAATACTGTAGGTGTCTTTTCATCCTGTCTAAAACAGCTCTTTCCAAATGCTCAGTTTCAGTGCCTGTTGCTTTATATGATAATGAGTCACTGCTCACTCCGCCCCTTTGCCACAGGGTGTGTCAGTAGGCATATTACATAGTTATTGGTAGCTAACAGAAAAGAGGTCAACCACAATGGCACCCATTTTAGACACCTGAGGACTGTTTATTTTTTCTGGATAAAATGTTTTCATTTCTCAAATGTTTTAATAAGTGGTTTTCATATTTGAGGGGTTCTGATCTAGATGAAGTACAAAAAATGTTTTGTCTATAATTACTTATTAGCTAGACACTAGAGGAGTGTGTTTAGTCTTACATGAAGTGAATTATTAAGGAACTGTAAAATTATTTTATTCCTGTGATAACCCGTGTTGTACTGACCTAGGTCATAAAAACAGTTGGACACAAAATTTTTAAAGCACACTGACAGGATTTTGTTAACCGTCTCTGGGACATTATCATCAAAGTTAATTATTAATCCACTCAGTTGTCCTGTCGTCTAATGTCGGTATCAGACTACACAGATTCAGCCTGATTTTGACAGGATTTTGTTGTGGACCGAAAAAGTTTCAGCGTCGCAACTGAATACAAGTGTCCGGAACAATGAACCAGTGTATAGTGTGACATAATTAAAGACCACTGACATGGGATGGCTCGCGGTAACCTGACGGAAAGTGTAGCGTGTTAGAATTTTTGCGATTTTTCCGTCTAGTTTGACATCTCCCACAATATGTTGCTTGACATTGACCAATAGGATTGCTGTTGTAGTTCTCAGGAGAACCTGAGTTATGGGTCATGATTCCACAAATCGCAAAACAGCGTCCACAATCGTTTTTCCTTTATTCCTATTGCTTTTCAGCAACAAAACCTTCAGCATAACTCACAGGATTTCTCTAGACATGACTGACAATTTATAGCCCCTTCTCCCCGAACACCAGTGAACTCGCACAAGAACATGAGCGATGATTTGTCTGCATCAAACGTATAGTGATGCCAGTCGCTCGACCAAGAAACAGCACACATTTATGGCACTAATCTGACACAGTAACCATCGTGAAGGACAAAACAATCATGTAATCTGATCCCGGGATAAGACTAGGAATGTGCAGTGATGTGTGTTGGTCTGTTCACCCTACAACATGACGTTTTCCTATCTTTGTATTAATTGTGTGTGTGTGTGTGTGTGTGTGTGGCTCACATACAGGGCGTTGTGGACGGGATGGAGAAGCTGCAGCTCTCCGAGACGCTGACTCTGTCTGACTTTGATCTGATGCGCGTGATCGGAAGAGGGAGCTACGCCAAAGTGCTGCTGGTGCGCCTGAAGAAGAACGAACATGTTTACGCCATGAAGGTGGTGAAGAAGGAGCTGGTGCACGATGACGAGGTGAGAAGAGACATCCAGAACATCTAAGAGCAGAGAAACGTCACCGTTTAAACATTGACTCCAGCACAGACATAACAACTGACAGTAAAACAGGGACAGATTCTATCATATAAACTCCTCTGTCCTGAAGACCTCTGACTGTTACAAAGCACTGACACTGGAGACTCCTTCCGAAATATGAGCTGATACTATAGAAACATATTAAAATGAGTGCATTAACATAAGCCTGTGGCTCCTATGATGGTGGTGTTTCACCAGCAGGAGGCACTGTGGGAGCGTATATGTTCACTTATCAGCATTATCACATCCTTCCAAGACTTCCTCAGTGCGTACAAGTGTGTGTGTGTGTGTGTGTGTGTGTGTGTGTGTGTGTGTGTGTGTGTGTGTGTGTGTGTGTCGGCTGAGCTAATAATTAGTGAACATGTCCAGACCTGTTTATTTATTGATGTGAAGTTTTTTCTGATCTTGGCAGAAGAGACAGAGAGTGAAAAAAAACCCACTGACACTAACACACATACAATACTGACACTAACAGACACTAACACACATACTGACACTAACACACATACAATACTGACACTAACAACCACTAACACAGACACTAACGCATATGCTGACACGGACTCTGACAGACTTGGCACACAATGGCACAGACACACAGAGAGATACAGACTCAAATACACACACTGACATAGTGTCAAACGCACACACTGACACAGAAACACACTGACACAGACTCAAACACACACACTGACAAACTTTAGCACACACTAATACAAACTTAAACACACATACTGATACAGACTCAAGCACACACACTGACCAGACACTGACAGACCTTAGCACACACTGATACAGACACACACTTATACAGACACACACTGATACAGACTCAAACACACACACTGACGCAGACTCAAGCACACACACTGACCACACACTGATACAGACACACACTAATACACTCAAACACACACACTGACACAGACTCAAACACACACAGTGACACAGACTCAAACACACACACTGACAGACTTTAGCACACCCTGATACAAACTTAAACACACATACTGATACAGACTCAAGCACACGCACTGACCAGACACTGACAGACCTTAGCACACACTGATACAGACTCAAACACACACACTGACACAGACTCAAGCACACACACTGACCAGACATTCACAGACCTTAGCACACAGTGACACACACGCAGATAGACTCAAACACACACACTGATACAGGTTTAAACGCACAAACTGACACAGAAACACACTGACACAGACTCAAACACACACACTGACAGACTTTAGCACGCAGATACAGACTCAAACAAACACGCTGACACAGACTCAAACACACACACTGACCAGACACTGACAGACCTTAGCACACACTGACACAGACACGCTGACACAGGGTCAAACACACACACTGACCAGACACTGACAGACCTTAGCACACACTGACACAGACACACTGACACAAAGTCAAACACACACACTGACCAGACACTGACAGACCTTAGCACACACTGACACAGACACACTGACACAGACACACTGACACAAAGTCAAACACACACACTGACCAGACACTGACAGACCTTAGCACACACTGACACAGACTCAAACACACACACTGACCAGACACTGACAGACTTAGCACACACTGACACAGACACACTGACACAGACTCAAACACACACACTGACCAGACACTGACAGACTTAGCACACACTGACACAGACACACTGACACAGACTCAAACACACACACTGACCAGACACTGACAGACTTAGCACACACTGACACAGACTCAAACACACACACTGACACAGTTTCAAACGCACACACTAACACAGAAACACGCTGACACAGACTCAAACACACACACTGACCAGACACACACACAGACATGACTATACACAGACTCCCTTGGGGTTTTTATGTTTTGATTAACAGACAGTAATTCTGTATGGTTCATTAAAGACCTACACTTTCTTTTAGCTCATGAACCCTGAATAACATTTTTACAATAACACATACGGGATTGGTACTGACTACTGATAGGAGGACACTGGGAATATGAGACACTGGGAATATGAGGCAATAGGAATAGAGAGAACAGTGGCAATATTAGACACTGGGAATATAGAAAACTATGGATATGAGACACTGGGAATATAGAAAACTATGGATATGAGACACTGGGAATATAAATTAGAATATAGACCACTGGGAATATGAGACACTGGAACTATATAACATGGAATATAAAATAATGGAAGTTTGGGACACTGGGAATAAGAGACAGTGGAAACTTGGGACACTGGAAATATAGTGGGAATATGGAATGCTGGGAATATAGAACAGTGGGAATATGGTGGCCTGGGGATATAGAACACTGGGAATATGAGACATTGGAAATAGGAGACAGTAGGGATATATAAAATCTGGGAATATAGAATATAGAAAAAGGGGAATATGAGACGGGCCACAATATAGAACAGTGGCAATATGAGACACTGGGAATACAGGACTGAGTTTGTGTGTAAACGTTCAAGCTGAATTGTGCATGCGCTCTGTTTTGCCTTGTCTGTGTGTGTGTGTGTGTGTGTGTGTGTGTGAGTGAGTAAGGTTTGAGGTGTGTGAGTTTTGACACTCTGTCAAACTGATCTGCTGAACAGGAGACAAGTTAGACAGTAGCAGCATAATGAACATGCATACACACTTTGAGGTGTGTGTGTGTGTGTGTGTGTGTGCGTGCTGGGTCACTGTAAGAGAGAGAAGGTTCTGTTTATTATTTTATTATTTGTATTATTTTGTATGCAGCTGAAACCTGTAGTTTATTTGAATGTGATTAGAGCAATAAGAGCTGCCTGCAAAAGTAATTAATATTATAGTTATTACAATAATTAATGTAAATTGGTCTGGTTTATATATATACGTCTACAAATGTCTCTGTGAACACTATGAACACCTTGAACACCGTTTATGTCCTGCATTCATTCTGATGGGTCTGGCCTCTTCCAACAAGACAATGCATGACCACACACACGCCTAGAGACACCTAATTATGGTTAGAGCAACACTCATGTGAGTTTAGGGTTTAGACATTCACACCTAAGTCACCAGATCTCGATGTTATTGAACACATTTGGGATGCCATGTGACTCTCTGTTGGAATACAACAGAATTGTGGACCGTTCTGCAGGATGTATGGTGTTCATTGCCTACAGAATATATCATTTTTTTTTCTTCTGCGTCAATGTGTCGGTATAAAAAGGTAATCTAAATGTCTCTGAGATAAGGAAACAACTGACAGTTTCCTAGACAAAACATACCAATAAAATTTATTTCTTTACTTTTTAGTATTTAATTGACTGATATTTATATACAGTTTAGTATTTAATTGATGTAGAAGTCTTTCATTGGACTAGTTTTGAACTCAGCACTGATTTACAGAATTTCTTTACACGTGACTCAGACTACTGCACAAAACCAGATATAAAATGATAAATCTCCCCCTCCCTTTCCCCTCTGTCTCCCTCTGTCTCTCTCTCTCTCTCTCTTTCTCTCTCTCTCTGTCATTCTCTCTGTCTCTCTCTCTCTCTCTCTCTCTCTTTCTCTCTCTCTCTCTGTCGTTCTCTCTGTCTCTCTCTTTGTCTCTCTCTCTGTCTTTCTCTCTCTGTCTCTCTGTCTCTCTCCCTCTCTCTCTTTCTCTCTCTCTCTGTCGTTCTCTCTGTCTCTCTCTTTGTCTCTCTCTCTGTCTTTCTCTCTCTGTCTCTCTCTCTCTCTCTTTGTGTGTGTGTGTGTGTTTATGTAGGATATTGACTGGGTTCAGACGGAGAAGCATGTTTTTGAGCAGGCCTCCACTAACCCTTTCCTCGTGGGTTTACACTCCTGCTTTCAAACTGAGAGCCGGTGAGAAGCATGCACACACACACACACACACACACACACACACACACACACACATGCAAACACACTTACACACCCACACCCACCCAATATATACTGTATACTACAGTTGATTTTGCTGGTGAACTTATACATGCATGTAATATGTTATTATGATTTTACTTCCCGTTTATTTTATTCGAACTGTTTGTGTACTCGATGTCATGTGACTCGAGTGTGTTTACATTCAAACTTGCAGATTTCGCACTGTTCAACTGCAGACTATAAATTAAAGTGACCGTGAGAGTGAACTACTTGCACACAGAGGAGTGTGACCGTCGCATTTAACCCATCCGTGCAGTGAAACACACACACACACACACCATTGAACATTAGAGGGCAGTGAACACACTTGCCCGGAGCGGGGGGTCAGCCCCAAACCTCAGCGCCCAGGGAGCAGTTGGGGGAGTTCGATGCCTTGCTCAAGGGAAACACAGTTGTGTCTTACCCTGTTGGGGTTCGAACCTAGAACCTTCTAGTCACGCGACCGGTTCCCTAACCACTAGACCATTAGGCCACGGCACGGCATTAAAAAGTATAAGTGATCGACCTACTGTGCTTGTACACACAGAGGAATCTGACCTCTTTATTGAACCCATCTGTGCAGTGAAACACACAAACTGGTGAACACCTATACTAGGAGCAGTGCACACACTTGCCCAGAGCAATGGGCAACCCTATCCATAATACCCAGGGGGCGGTTGGGGGCATTAGGTGCCTTGCTTGAGGACACTTCACTTGTGTTTTGTCAACTGGGAATCGTCTGGTCACAAGGCCAGTGCCTTAACCTCAAGCCATGGCTGCATGGTGTACTTATACATATTTGAAAAAAATGTTTTTTGATTATATAAAAGAATGTGTGTGTGTGTGTGTGTGTGTCAGGTTGTTCTTGGTGATTGAGTATGTGAATGGAGGAGACCTGATGTTCCATATGCAACGACAACGGAAACTTCCAGAGGAACACGCCAGGTAACACACACATTCATATACGAACACACACGTGTATACACACACACACACACACACACACGTGCACATACATACACCTACAAAACTTAATGTATAACACGTCTTTCTCTCTCTGTGAGTCTTTTCTTCTCTTTCACACTTTGTCTCAGTCGCTCTTTCTCTCGGTCTGTCTCTCACTGTGTCTGTCTCTCACTGTGTCTGTCTCTCACGCACTCTGTCTCTCACTCTGTCTGTCTCTCTCCCTCCTGTGATAAGCAGAGATCAAACGCAGGATAATTAAGCGCGTCGAGAGCGCCCCCAATCAGCCTCATTAATATTCATGTCGCACACTGTGCATATGCAGATCAGTATGCTAATCACAGCTAATCCTTGTGAATATTCATGGGCCTGTCGTAAATGTCCCGTGAGCCCTGGAGAGCGTGGCACACAGCCTCATTGGGAATGTCATCCGTCGTTTTTTTTTTTTTTATCCTGTTTCATCTTTGTTGTTTTAACCTCCACTGT
>JAOVVF010000031.1:15821519-15825162 GCA_028565595.1 Duopalatinus emarginatus | reverse complement strand
GTGTGTGTGTGTGTGTGTGTGTGTGTGTGTGTGTTTCATTGCACGGATGAGTTAAATGCGGAGGTGAATTCCACTGCACAGTGGTCAGAAAACTCACTCACTTTCACTTGAAGGAGAAGAATGTCCATGGTTGTTTTATTAGAGGGATTACAAACATGAAATCTGGCAACCCTGAAGTTAGAGCAAGGCTCGCGCACGAACGGTGTAGGGGGAGAGGCGCGCTCCCGCGGTGTGGCTCACATGTTTGGCTGGAGTTCAGAGAGAGAGAGAGAGAGAGAGAGAGAGACGCACACACACACACACACACACACACACGTACTGTGTGAGAGAGCGCGAGCTCAGTCTAAGGGACGCGTCGTCGTGTCCGGTTGCTCCGTTTCTCGGCGCGCGACAAAGAAACAAAGATTCAAAAAAAGTTGATCGTTATTTTTGTACGTTAAAGATTCTGCATTTTAAATTTTTTATTTTTTCCCCACACGCGCTCCGTTAGTTTGCACGGCTCCGGTTAGTGCTCGGTGGAGATGGACACGCGGAGCGGCGCCGCGGGGGGAGGCGAGCCGGGAGAGTAGAGAGAGAGAGAGAGAGAGAGACAGAGAGAGAGAGACGGAGGAAAATCTGCATAGGGCACAAACCGAGCCGTTTGGAAATAAAACTCAGTTGTCGGTCTGATTTTCGGTGAATTTTTGGACCCGTGAGCACTTTTTTTCTTTTTCTGGAAGCGCGAGGAACAGGGAGTGTGTACAGCGCGAGACCTTTTTAATCCTCCGGGAATTTGTTTGCTTTTAAGAAAACAAACAACATCAACAACAACAAACCAGTTCTGAACCATCTCTACAGCGCTGCACGGTCCGGAAAACTGGAATGAATTAATCGATTAATCGGGATAACGGGAAGCAGTGAGAAGCTGAGGGACTTGGTGGACTTATAGGACTGGGACACTTTGGCTTGGCTTGCTTTTCTTCTTTCTAAATGTTTTGAATAGCATCAATCGATTATTAATCGACCGACCAGGGAATTAATTGATCGATTATTAGCTCTTGACGGATTTGCAGCACAGCCGGAGACTTTGTGGACACTTTAATGTCTTTAACCTCACCCCTCGTACCTGAGGAAATTAATGATTAGGTCTTAAAAATCATTTTGTACTTTAGTTAAAAGAAATAGTTAACAGTAATAAATATAATAAATAATGGAGGCTGTGACGCGGCCGATTTTTCAGCCTCACCCGGGACTGCAACAAACTCTCAAACAGTTCCACCTCAGTTCCATGAGCTCTCTTGGCGGCCCCGCGGCTTTCTCCGCGCGCTGGCAGCACGAGGTGTTCGGTAAGGACGGCGAAGAGCTCGAGCGCGCGGCGGTGGCGGCGGCCGTGGCTGCGCACGTGCCTCCGCCGAGGCCGCCCCCGGTGCTTCCGGTGCCGCTGTTCATGGCGAGCGACCGGAGCACGGAGCGCTGCGAGACCCTGCTGGAGGGGGAAAGCATCTCTTGCTTTGTGGTCGGCGGTGAGAAGCGGCTGTGTCTGCCGCAGATCCTCAACACGGTGCTGCGCGACTTCTCGCTGCAGCAGATCAACGCCGTGTGCGACGACCTGCACATCTACTGCTCGCGCTGCACCGCCGAGCAGCTCGAGATCCTCAAGGTCGTCGGCATCCTGCCGTTCTCAGCGCCTTCCTGCGGCCTCATCACCAAAACGGACGCTGAGCGCCTGTGCAACGCACTGGTGAGGGCAGGCACGCGCTCCCGGGGCGCCAAGGAGCTTGAGGTGAAAGGCTTCAAGGTGTACCACGAGTGCTTTGGGAAGTGTTCAGGGATCTTCGTGCCGGAGCTCTACACGAGTCCCGGGGCCGAGTGTATTCAGTGCACGGAGTGCGGGCTCATGCACGCGCCGCACAAGTTCGTCGTGCACGGGCACAAGTCTATGGAGAACCGGACTTGCCACTGGGGTTTTGACTCCGCCAACTGGAGAGCCTACGTTCTCCTGAGTCCTGAGTACGCCGAGAAGGAGGAGAACGCCAAGCTGGAGGCGCTCCTAAACGAGCTCAAGGAGAGGTTCGACTTCGCCAGCAAGTACAAGAGGAGATCTTCAGGGGTGAGTAGGCATCTCCAGGTTCTTCATAAAGTTCTCATGTTCTGCTTGGTGACACACCTTATCCAGGTCTATCCAAAGTCCATAACCTCAAACTCAGGTCTGATGGTTCTGAACGTCTCACACTTAATGAACACCTTGAGAACTTCATGAAAAGGATTAGCTCCAAACCCAATCTTATACAAACGACTCAGTTCAGAAGTGTTTGATTACCTGTTTCAGGTGTGTTAGATGATGCTTGATATTTGACCTGCAGGAAGCTGGAGTTCTAGATCAGATTTCCTTAAACCTTTACCTGCCTGTTGTGTGTTCTGGAGCTGGTACAAAAAGATCTTCGATTTAAAGCCGTTGAGAAACATCTAGTACTTTATATTGGGTTCCAGTTCCAGACTAACCTGAGCAGGTAAATGTGGAGGTACCAAGTTCTGCATGTCTTGGAACAGGACCATTGTGAAGGCTTCATCAGCAATGTTAACACCTGGTCGAGGTAACTGAGGGCTTCTGAGGGTCATGATGAGAAGAACCAGAGTGTGGTAGAGCTGTTAGCCAAATGTTACTGAGCTTTACATCTCCAGGTGGAGTTTGGTGATCTGGACCATGATGTTCTCAGGGGTTCTTTTTGGAGATGGATTCTTGTTAGGAGAACCTGACTGAGTTATGTGAAGCAGTTGGTTTCTGGAGTGGGACGGACCTGCTCAGGTGTCTTACAGAAAGTCTGAAACTTGAGAGCTTCTACATTAGAGTGACTTGCTGTAAAGTGTGTGTGTGTGTGTGTGTAGAACATCCTCTTGAGATTTTTGGTGTTGACACACACTCTACAGATGAGCTTCTACTCGAGAGGTGGTTAAACCTGATATCATCTCCTCCAGCATGAGTGGTTGATAGTGCTTAGACTCGATAGTGCACCCTTCTTACTAAGGGCACTTTACAGTTGGGAGTGGCCTAAAGGAGTGAAGGTTCTGACTGAGAGTCTGTGTGTGTGTGTGTGTGTTGGGGGGAGGCTTCAGCTTCAGGGACGCTTCTTAAAATGGCTGACGTTCTTTTCTTCTTTTTTAACTGGACCTGCACAGCAGCGTTGTGGCTCAGTGGTAAAGACGTTGGACTATTGATTGGAAGGTCATGAGTTCAAATCCCAGCAGCTGCCACTGCTGCCCGTCCCTGAATAATAAACTCTGGATAACAACAGCTGCCAAATACAGCAAATGTAAATGAAATGTGTTTGGTCTGGGGCCCAGGCGTGTGTGTGTGTGTGTGTGTGTGAGAGAGAGAGAGAGAGCGCCATGGTGAGTGTGTGTCAAGACCTGATAACTGAACATTATAACACAATTTATTATACAGTCTGTTATACACTGTAACACAATCTTTTAAGCAACATAACACAGTCTGTTGAACACTTTAATACAATCTATTACACACTGTAACACAACGTGTTACACACTGTAACGCAACCTATTATACACGAACATAGTCTTAACATAACACAGTCTATAATACAGTGTAACACAGTCTATAACACACTGTAACACAATCTGTTACACACTGTAACACATTGTGTCA
>JAOVVF010000031.1:15814019-15819019 GCA_028565595.1 Duopalatinus emarginatus | reverse complement strand
CTTGTCTGTCTTGCCCTCTGTCTGTCTCTTCTTTTGTCTGTCTCTCTTTCTGTCTCTCTCTCTCTTGTCTGTCTCGCCCTCTGTCCTCTGTCTGTCTCTCCTTTTGTCTGTCTTGCCTTCTGTCTGTCTGTCTCTCCTTCTGTCTTTTTGTCTCTGCTTATGTCTGCCTCTTTTTCTGTTTAACTGTCTGACTCTCTGGCTGTTTCTCTCTCCCTCTCACTTTCTCTTCTGTCTATCTGTCTGTCTCCCTGTCTGTTTCTTTCTCTCCCTCTCTCTTCCTCTCTCTGTGTTCTGTCTATATCTGTCTGTCCATTTGTCTGCCTCTCTCTCTGTCTGTTTCCCTGTCTGTCTGCCCTCCCCCTCACTCTCTCTGTCTGTTTTCCTGTCTGTCTGTTTCTCTCTCCCTCTCCCTCTCCCTCTCACTGTCTGTCTCTCTGGGCGTGGTTGTGGTGGTGGTGGTGGTGAAGAAACTTCCTCTTTTTTTCCCCGTACTTGCTGAAGGAAGGTCACAGACATTGCTGTGCTGTTACTCAGCCTACCTCAAGTGAGTGTGTGTGTGTGTGTGTGTGTGTGTGTCTGCGCCCCTGAGCTTGAAACAGGAAGTGGCCTAAAGACAGGATGTTCTGTGCTTCGGTGTTGTCTCGTATTCAGTCTCGCTGTTTCACTTCCCATAGTGCAATGCTTCAGCACTCTGTATGAACTTTATTTCACATAGCGTCTCTCAGGCGGAGATCAGACTTTAAAGTCAACACACTTTAACTGCTGTGAGATCCGAACTCCGCATCCCAGCGTTCCGGGCATAGCATATACAGGTCATGTCTTTATAAAAATCTGATAATGAGGTCAATTTGTATTACACTGTGGATTAGCAGGTCTGTGGGACACACCCACTTTATCACACCCCACCTGAGTTTACACACAGGAAGTGAACGACACAGTGGTGTTTCCTTAAGTATTCCGCCGACATTCTGTCAGGACGTTGTGAATAATCTGAAAACACACACTTACGTAATTTTTGTCTCACACACACACAGATCGTTTATCATGTCATCATTCACACTACAGGAAGTACAGGGAAATGTAGGGAAATCTCTTCTGACACTGATAGAACATTCCAAAGTAGGGAATGCCCTGGAAACTTTAGAATACTAAAAGTAAGAGGACGGCTAGAGATATCTGGATAATAATTGCGGAATACTGAAAAAAAAGGAAATACAGAAATGCTGTGGGTTGGGAAACTAAGGAATAATGATAATTGCAGAACCCAGAAGCTAGGAAACACGAGAAATTTGGGAATACTACAGAAACTATAAAAGGCTAGGAAATATGTGAAATGCACCAGGAACAAGGGGAGCATGTGGAGAATTGGAAATTCTGAATCACTGAGAACTGAGGACTATGCCAGGATATGGAAAACTAGATTCGGGAACGCTGAAGACTCTGGGATACAGCAGGAACTAGACAAGACTGGAAACAGTGAAAACAGGAAGCTATTGAAAGCCAAAGATTGGAATACACCAGGAACTACAGAATACTGGAAGCTAGGAAACATGAGAAATTTGGGAATACTATGGAAGGCTAGAATTGAGGAAATACTAGGAAACAACTGAAATACACCACGAGTGAGGGAAGTCTGGAACATATAGAAGATTTGAAATTCTAAACTGCTCAGATTCAGAAAATCCGTGGGTACTGAAAACTATGATAGATTGGATTCTGGAATACTGGGAAGACCAGACTGGAAAACCACAGATAACAAGAAACTAGAAAACCTACAACTTTGCTATACACCAGGAACTAGGGCATACTGAAACATATGGGAAACTAGATTTGGGAGCACTGAAGACACTGGGATACAGCATGATGCCTTGAAGAGGAATGGTTGGGAATTACAGAAGTTCAGAATCTGTGTACTGTTCTCAAACTGTTCTCTTGACAGTTGTATGTAAAGGCATCACGTGTCCTCCTCAGAGGCTGCGTTCCCATAATAATCCCCGCGTGCGCCGCGATAAAGCGCTGATGATTTTACGGCAGGTTGGGAGAGCGATACGGACGCGCGGCGGCCCGGGATAAAGGTTCAACCATAAAGCGTGAAATGGTTTCCGCTGTAGTGAGGACAGCCCTCTGCCCTGATTTAGTAGACTGAGACAGGGCGTGCCAGACGCCAATGCAGGATGTGTGCGTGTGTGTGTGTGTGTGTGTGTGTGTGTGTGTGTGTGTGTGTGTGTATATTAGGTGCATTGCGAAAGTCGTGTTCTAGCTTTAGCAATCATGGTTCTAAGAAAGAGGTGATGAATGAGCACACCACATTCTCCGTCTCGCTGTCACTGCTGTGTCTCTGTCTCTCTCTCTTACACACACACACACACACACACATACACACACACTCAGTGCTGCTACTAAACGAGACAAAGCTCCAGCTGAGTCAGCGTGTTTTACTTCCAGACTTTTCAGTAGCAGAAGCCGAGTTTTCACTCTAAACTTTCCTTTTTTTCTGGTTCTCTTTCGACGTGACTGTTTTTTGGCTGACTTGCGTTTTTTGAGACAGCGCGGCATTTCTCCAAAAATCCACCCCCACCCTTCATAAACCCCATACAACTACCCCACACACACCCTCCTCACCCCTCCTCCCCCGGTCTCAGAGGATTGTGGGATATCTGGTGTACAGCTGAGGAAGAGGAGAGGAAGTGGAATCCCTCAGGGGATATTGGGTATGTCCTGTTTCATATGCAAGGCACATCAAACCCCTCCCCCCTCCCCCTCAGTCCACCCCCACGCCCTGAAACACTGGAGAAAGAACCTGACACACACACACGCACACACACACATTGAGGTTGGTATCAGTAGCCAGAGCAGGAAAATCTGCTTTTCTCTTTGCGGCTCTGATTGAAAACATTCACACACACACACACACACACACACTCACTGAGTCACTATCACGTATTCATCGCGTGTGTAAATGCACCAGGCTTTAATCTGATCACATAAACCACGGCAGCGCTTTTGTTGTGTGTTTGTGTTTGGAATGTGTGTGTGTGTGTGTGTGTATCTTTGGGCTGGGCGTGTTCAGGCCCTGTCTGTGTGTGTGTGTGTTTGGTATGCGTATATATATATATATATATATATATATATAGGAGTGAAACTATTAACGGAGTGACACATCAAACACTGTTTGTTTCTGTGTATTTGCACACATACACCACACACACACTCAGAGGGATGTGAAGGTCATTTTGCAGTTTGAGAATGAAACTGAGATCGGAAACCCGGCTTGTGCGCTAATTCTGAAACGTCAGCGCTAATTATCTCGGCGTCAGACAAAGCCTGCACACACTCGATCGATCCCACCACTTACTAAATTCACTCTGAGTGTGTGTGTGTGTGTGTGTGCGTGTGTGTGTGTGCGTGTGTGTGTGTGTGTGTGTGTGTGTGTGTGTGTGTGTGTGCGTGAAGCGAGGCTCACTTTTGGCTCTTCTAGGCGCCAATAAGCTTTTTCAATTAGCCGTGACCTGACAGATGGGAACACTGATGGACTGAGACGCAGACAGAGGGAGAAGTGACGCTGCGTTTCAAAGATGAACCGTTCAGGAACTCTGTTCAGGAACCGTTCAGGAACTTGGAACAATTTAGAAACTTATGAAAGATTTTGAGCTGTACAGGACCTATGTATTTAGGATTTCTGACATAGACCCGTTCAGGGACTCTGTGATGGAAACTTTTAGGAATTCTGTCATAAAAAATTTAGGAACTTTGTTCAGGAACTCTGTAATAGAACAATTCAGGAATTCGGTGACAGACCCATTAAAGAACAATGTGATGGAACCATTCAGTGGCTCTGTAATGGAACCTTAAAGAAGCTCTGTAGTGGAACCCTTATGGAACTCTGTAGTGGAACCATTCAGGAAGTCTGTAGTGGAACCCTTATGGAACTCTGTAATGGAACCATTCAGGAAGTCTGTAGTGGAACCCTTATGGAACTGTCTAATGGAACCGTTCTGGAGACTAATTGCTTTGTGAGTTTATTAGAATGCAAATGTGATTCAGTGATTCTAAATTGTTTTTATTTATAAGAAGCAGCAGGCGGTGTGTGTGTGTGTGTGTGTGTGTGCGTGTTTGTGTAAGTAAATGCTAATGGTCTGACACATGCTGTGCTTTTATGGCATGCAGATGAAAAATGCTTCTATCTATAAATTGTTTATTATTTAGTTACATGCTGTGTGTGTGTGTGGGTGTGTGTGCACCTGGATGTGGGTGTGGGTGTGTGTCTTTGTGCTGGGTGTGTTCAGGCTCACCAACATTGTAACCACTGTAAATATGTTTACAGATATATAAACAATAAAAAGCTATAAGCTGGATAAACACCATAAGAAACTGTAAGCAGTATAAACACTGTAAACACTATAAACAGTGAAACTTATAAACACTAAAGACTCTAAACAAACTGTAAACAGTGTAAACAGAATAAAAAACACCAACCGTAAAAACAATGCAAACACTGTAAAAAGTGTCAACAAAATAAACACCTTAAACAGTATAAACACTGTAAACATGCAAAACAAAGCAAACAGTGTAAACTGAATAAACACTGTAATAACTGAATAAACACGGCGAACACTATAAACAGCATAAATACATTAAACACTCTAAACTGTGTAAACCAAATATACACAGTAAAGACTAAGCAGTGTAAACAGAATAAACAACTTATTCTGTACAGTATAAACACTGTAAAGAGAATAAAGACCGTAAACACTAAATAATGTAAACAGTATTTGTACTGTGATCACCGTAAACAAAGTAACGTAAACAAAAAAAACGCAGTAACATAATAAACTTTAATCAGTGTTTTAACAGAATAAACACAGTAAACACTAAACGGTGTAAACACAGTAAACACTAAAACAGAATAAACACAGTAAACACTAAACAGAGTAAACACAGTAAACACTAAACAGTGTAAACAGAATAAACACAGTAAACGGTAAACGGTGTAAACAGAG
>JAOVVF010000031.1:15785877-15794421 GCA_028565595.1 Duopalatinus emarginatus | reverse complement strand
CCTCACTGACTGTAACAGTGTAACCTCACTGAGTGTAACAGTCAGACCTCACCTAGTGTAACAGTGTAACCTCACTGACTGTAACAGTGTACCCTCACTGACTGTAACAGTGTACCCTCACTGACTGTAACAGTGTAACCACACTGAGTGTAACAGTCTGACCTCACCTAGTGTAACAGTGTAACCTTACCGAGTGTAACAGTGTAACCTTACCGAGTGTAACAGTGTAACTTCACTGAGTGTTACAGTCTGACCTCACCGAGTGTAACAGTGTAACCTCACAGAGTGTAACAGCGTAACCTCACTGAGTGTAACAGTGTAACCTTACAGAGTGTAACAGTCTGACCTCACTGACTGTAACAGTCTGACCTCACTGACTGTAACACTGTAAACTCACTGAGTGTAACAGTATAACCTTTCTGCCTGTAACAGTGTAACCTCACTGACTGTAACAGTGTAAACTCACTGAGTGTAACAGTATAACCTTTCTGCCTGTAACAGTGTAAACTCACTGACTGTAACAGTGTAAACTCACTGAGTGTAACAGTGTAACCTCACTGACTGTAACAGTGTAAACTCACTGAGTGTAACAGTGTAACCTTACTGCCTGTAACAGTGTAACCTCATCAAGTGTAACAATGTGTAAACTTGTTGATTATAACAATGTAACCTCGCTGACCTGTAACAGTGTAACCTTTCTGACTGTAACAGAGTAACCTCACTGAGTGTAACAGTGTAACCTTGCTGACTGTAACAGCGTAACCTCGCTGACCGTAACAGTGTGACCATGTCTATCCTCATAGTCTGTGCAGGATGATGTGAGTGTGTATTACACCATACGTTCCATTCCGTTGTCACTGTGTCACACTGGTTGGTGCAATAATCATATTCTGTAGTTCTGCCCTTTGTGTCTTGTTGGGCAGTGTTGGGAAATCTGAAATAGTTTTATTGTTAGTGCTGTGCTAAACCAGCATTTGTGTGTGTGTATGTGTGTGTCTGTGTGTGTGTGTGTGTGTGCGTGTGCATGCTAAAGATAGCCTTTGTTATGGCTGTGTGAGATTCTGCAGATTCGGGCGGCGGCTCTTTTCACAGAACTGAGCTCATGTCTGAGCTTGTGTGTGTGTGCGTGTATTTGTGTGTGTGTGTGTTTGTGTGTGTGTGCTAGTGTGTGCGTGTGTCTCACATGCTGTCTCTTCTAGAAAGAGGTGTGATTTCCTGTCTGACTGAATAACGGTTCAAAGTCTGTCCAAGAGTTTAGTTCGCTTCTTTATTTCTCCCTTTCAGTCTGTATGTCTGCCTCTTTGTATGTCTGTCTGTCTCAGTCTTCTTTTTTCTGTCTAATTTTTTGTCTTTTTTCTGCATCTCTCTGTTGGTTTCGTTTCTGTACTCTCACACACTCTCTCTCTCGCTCTCTCTCGCTCTCTCTATCTGTCTCTCTCTCTATCTATTTATCTCTCTCTCTCTTTAGATTGCTGTCAGCATGGATATAAAAAAAATAAGTTAAAAATAATAAATTGAGTTAAAATAGCTTGTTTAATTTTATTTGGATTTTTATCTTTTTTCATCACTCAGACATAGAGATGGTTTTCAAATCCTCTCATGGTGAATTCAATTATTACAATCTGGCAACCTGGCATTTTTCTTTTTATGTGACACGGCTCTATGGAATGTGTGTCACTGACCTCGTAGTCTGGCAATACACTCTCTCTCTCTCTCTCTCTCTCTCTCGCTCTCTCGCACACACACACACTCACACACACACACACACACACACACACACACACACAGTCTCCCAGCAGTGCTAAATTTAAAGTTCACACTTTTGACTGCCAGACTCTTCTGTCTCTCTCACACCTGTCTCACTTCTGCTATGTGTGTGTTAGTGTATGTCTGTGCGTGTGTGTCTGAGTGTGTGTGTGTGTGTGTGTGTGTGTGTGTGTTGTTTTGTTTTGTTCTGTTTGAATTTTGAAAGTAATGGAATTATGGTCTCTATCTCTCCCTCAGGTCCTGGATGCGGTTCCCATTAAAAAGTCCAAACACGATGATTTCTCTCACTCGCCTTCTGCAGATAAAGACAAGAAACCTGATTGGCTGCGCTCTCTCTCTGCCTCGGCCAATAAGGTGAGCTGCTGAGCCGATTTACACACACACATGTCAACCCCTCATATTTAGTATCCAGCTACAAATGTCAGATTTACTTAGAATTTAATGGTTAATATTACTGATAAATGTGTGATATTCATGATTAGTGTGTGTGTGTGTTTCAGAGTTTTCAGAATTGTGTTCAGCCACGACAAAGAGTGTCTGCCTTCAGGCCCTGGTCCCCAAACATCACCGAAAAAGACGGAGTCGCTAAAGCAGCTAGCATGCCACGGGACAGGTGAACATGCTAACTGCACACACTTCTGTGTATTATATGTAATAATCTGCCTGTTGAAATATGTGTGGTGTATTCACTGAAGTCCTGGAAAAACTGGTACACCAGTCTAATACTTGGTAGAAGCGGAGGACTGCAGAAATAAGACTCCACGAGCTGTAGGCAATAAACAGCATGCTTCCTGCACAATTCTGAGATCTGGTGATTTAGGTGGGAATTACAAAACCCCAAACTAATACGAGCGTTCCTCTAACCATAATTTGGCGCCTCTGAACGTGTGTTGCAGGACATAAATGGTTGTCAGAACTCGTCAGAATAGAGGCACACATAAGGTTCACCTGTCAGAGGTGTTTGTAGATGTACCAGGGGTCGAATGCCAGCTTAATAAACCTTATACACCATTATAAAGCGTTCATAATTGTCTATTGCTTAATATATGTACTGGAGGACGCAGCCAATGATGTGCATAGGTGCCGTTGCTATGTATTCCGCATGGGCTCGTCTGTACCTGTTTTTCTGGCACTTTGGTGTGCACTGTTTATCTGTCATTCTTTTTATTCTTTTTTTTAATTATAACTAGTTAAAATTGTATATACTAAGCATGTGCTGTGTTTTTATGAGATGTTTACACTGTCTGTGTGTGTGTGTGTGTGTGTGTGTGTAGTTTTTATAACTATAAGTCCCTGGAGAACTCGGTGGCTCCGAACGTGGCTCTGCCTCCTCTGCAGAAGGGGGCGCCAGCATCACTGTCCAGCCTGAACACTCCGGGCCGCAGCGATGACCGCGCCGAGGGACATGGCAAGAGCAGGAAGAGGAGGATAACAGGCGAGGGTCATCCAGGACATGCCCCGTCTGGTCACGCCCAACAAAGCCACGCCCTATCTCGAGCACCTCCGCCAATGACAGAGGAGCGGGACTCGGATGTGGAGGTCGAGGTTCGAGATGAAGGTTAGTTGCTTTGTGCTTATCATACATTAAACAGTCAGTCTAAACGTGCCTGTGTTACTTGAATTCACGCAAGAATTCACGATGGTGGTCGTGCGCACTGTGTACACTCCTCTTTTTTTCACCAATGCTAATTCAGCAAGTGACCACCAGGACAGTGAGGACGTGGTCACCTGAGGCAGTGGTCTCACTGAAGGGCTGTTTTGAAGCTACGCAGTGGGATACTTTCTATGCAGGACATTGATGGGATAACACCGTGCATCACAGGCTACGTCAATTTGTATGTGGACTGTTTAAAAGAGCTCTCAGGATGAGACGAAGAGGGTACAAAAGAAGCTCATAACTAGGATTAAGAAAGCCAAGGAGGACTACAGGATTAAGCTGGAGACCTGATTGGAGCAGAAAATGGTAGTGAAGTGTGGACAGGTTTGAAAGATATTACAAGCTGTAAACTAGCCTAGAACATCAGCCGAGGGCAATCATAAACAGGCAACCTGATTTTCAGTCTGATTTTGAGTCTCAGTCTCATCTGCTAAAAGTCTCAGATGACACGGCCGACATGGGGCGTATCAGGAATGGACACGAGGACGAATACATGATGATTTGGCATCATGGTGTTAGTGTTATGGCAGATCGGTGTACCTCATGTAGATATATGACCTTTTGGACTTTTGTTTTACATTGTAGCATGTTCACACAAAACGCTCTCACACGTGAATCTTTTCATGCTAACAATGAAGCATACAGGTTCATTTCAGCAGATCTTTGCGTTTATATGCTCCCGTTTTGTGCTAATGTCGTAACATCTTTAGATAACTTAAATGTAAACAAATTTTAAATAAAAGTCAATAGTAACTTTGTAACGTCACATGCTAATATGTAACTGTAGGATTCTAAGCTAACCATGTGACACGATCTGCGAGTGTCTGTGATCGTTTTGTATTTTAATTCATGCTAATCTTGTGTATAATATATGAATGTTATTAGCCTGTGTAAGCCTTTAATATGTAAGTCTTTCGTTTTAGCTTGTGCAGTTTAAGGTTAATTTGCGATATTAGTAAGATATTAGCATATTAGCATAACCCTGTATGTTTTGTTATTAGCATATGACCACATTTTAATTGAGGCTTTATGCTAGGATATTAGCATTTGCAAGCATTTTATGTAAGGTTTGATTCTTATAATGTAGATACATTTGGAATATCAGTGAGATTTTGCATATTTAAGAATATGTATGTGACATTTTATGCTAACCATGTGCTATAGAGCAGACTAAAGATTAGAGAATCTAAAAGTTATCTACAGTTATTGTTGTAATGCATTAGTGAGATAAATCCCTGAGTGTATAAGTTATAGTGTTTACCCTCAATCCACTTGAGTTACTTGTAATGCCACTGAGATGTTTTACTGTTACCGGTGTTGAACATTAGCGATGCTTAGCATGTCATCAGTGTATCTTATACTTCTCCCCTTTCCCTCCACAGTGACCTCCTCGCTGTCCTCCCTCTCATCTCCTTCATTCACCTCCTCTAGCTCCGCTAAGGAACTCAGCTCTCCAGGAGTAGCAGGAGTCACAGGGATCACCGAGGTCACCACAGGGTCCGGGTCCGGGTCTGGGTCCGGGGTGGAGAGCCAAGTGAGCGGAGTATCTTTGGACTTGGAGCTCGAGACCCTAAGACAGGCGCTGGATGGAGGAATAGAGTCTCGCGAGTCCAAGGAGAAATTCCTGCACGAGATCGTAAAGATGAGGGTGAAGCAAGAGGAGAAGCTGGGCTCAGCTCTACAGGCCAAACGCAGCCTCCAGCAGGTACACACAACTCACTGCACTATACACTATACAATATACACAACCCAACACAACACAACACAACACGTAATGATTAATGCTTGTGTGTGTGTGTGTGTAGGAGCTGGAGTTCCTGCGTGTGGTGAAGAAGGAGAAGCTACGTGAAGCGAGCGAAGCTAAACGTGCACTGCGTAAAGAGATGGAGCGACTGCGAGCGGAGAACGAGAAAAAGATGAAGGAAGCAAATGAGACTCGAGCTCGACTCACCAGAGAACTGGAGGAGGCCAAGCAGCAGCGCAAGTGTGATAAAAGCTGCGAGGCTGGACGCATGCGCGCCAAGTATTCTGCTCAGGTGTGTATATGAGCATTTACATACATACACACACACACACACACACACATACACATATCTAATCCCAGGTTGGGACCAAAGTAGCAACTGAGAAGTGTGTATCCACTTCAGTGTAGGACTGAGTCAAAGAAAACATACACACGACTGCCAAAAAAATAACTGTTGGCTATCACAGTATTGGGTTAATGTTAACCCGTGTGTGTATGTTTGCAGATCGAGGAGCTGCAGATGAAGCTCCAGCTGGCTGAGGCCGACCGCGAGCAGCTCCGCTCTGAGCTCCAGCAGGAACGTGAAGCCCGTCAACACCTGGAGAGAGTGGTGAAAGATCTACAGGATCAACTGTGGCCCAAAACCCAGGAAGAAACAGAGATCAGTGGGAAAAGTCCATCAGCTTCAAACGTTAAAGAGTCCAGCATTTAACCCCTCACACACACCCCCCCCCCAACACCACCATACACAGTGATGAAGAGGAGGACAGAGACACTGTACAGTGATTGAAGACTTTGAAATGAAAAGAAAGGAGAAAGTGAAAAAGGACAAGTAAAAATGGAAGAAGAGATCGAAGCGTGTTCCGGTTGCGAGCACTGACTCCGCCTCCTGGGGATGCACTGATCCTGACTGGGATGAACAACAGGACACGAAATGTTTCATTACACTTTTTAATCACGGTTTACCTAATGAACATCATGTTGTATTTGTAAAATTGTGTGCAAAGCGAAGCCTGTTCTCATTACCAGTGTAACATGGCCGTGTGTTCGCCCGTGCGTTCGCGTGTTTACCGCAGACCTGCTACTCCTGGAATTATGGTCACTTGGTGTCACAGGTGGGATCAGTGCGTCCCTGAGAAACTTTATATTATAGTATATTATATAAAATATAAACACAGTTGATACAAATATTCAAAAATAAGCACAAACATATTCTTGTGCTTTAGACCTTTTTTAAAAAACAGAGGCTTTTATACAAATTTAAAATCCAATCTTTAGACAAGGAAGAAACTTTAGAGGATTTCGGAGATAATTCTCTTTTCGTTAAGGTAAAGAGAGAGTGTGTGTTTTTACTCTCTTTTTTTTCTAACAGACTATTTATCAGACAAGTTACCATACAAAAAAAAAAAAAAAAACTCTTTTCCGAAATTTTTTCAAAGAAATCATTTCTCTGTGTCGCTTCCTATTACTCTTATATCATTTCATAAACTCTCTCTCTCACACACACACACACACACACACACACACACACACTGTTCCTGAGTATGTAGGGGTTCAAACCATGTGTATCTTCAAAAGATACTTGTGTGTGTATGTGTGTCACGCTAACAGCTTCACTGTGCATATCCTCCAATGCGACGCTAACCGTTAGCATCATGCTAAATCATGTTTTTTTCTAGGGCTGTTTTTAAAAAAAAGCGACAGAATGTTCTTTTTAAGTAAATTATATGTAAATATGAATGTTTTTTTCCTTTTATTTTTAAACTTTACAATAATGAATCGCACTTTGTCATAACGAGATACTGCGTAAAAAAATGCATTAGCCTCTCTGTACCTTTATTTCAGAGTTTAGCCTCCAGGAGTATAGAAAATACAAAAAAGAATAAATAATAATAATAATAATATTAATAATAATAAAATTAATGATAATAAAAATAGTAAGCATTATGTTGATTATATGCAACACAGTTACATGCGATGTAATCCTCTGTTTACGGCAGAAATATTGTAAATAAACATTTGAGAAGAAAAAAGAGGGTCTGCTTTGCTGAAACATTTCTCTAAACGAATTCAGATTTTTTTTGCTTTTTTTTTTTACAGTCTGTCCAGAAGTGTGAGATTTGTTTCTTCTTTTCTTATTTTATCAGCTATTAAACTCAAATAACCTTCAACACTGTGTCAGTAAGCAACGATCATGAAATTAAAGTTAGCTTTACTTTAGTTATCTATTATCAAGCTAGAAGCTAGTGAGCATTATGCTACTAGACTGGCAAGCTAGCTAAGCTCTCTTAATATATATCTTATATATATGAAGTGGCTATAATAAAATAAATAAAAAGCGTATGATATTAGCATGATATCATTTTACCCACAATATTATTTTTATCCCTTTAGCTGTTGACGATGCAGAAAAGCAACGTGTGTTATCTTGTATTTGCAGTTTGGAGTGAATTAACAGCAAGAAATTCAGATCCCGGTTAACTTTATGCTGATTAGTAAGTCTGTTGTTTTACATATCACAAACCCGGCTGATAAAATAAAAACATTTCTCAGACTCTCTGCACCGAACTGTACGAGTGGGAGTGGCAGTCACTCTTGCGCTCGGAGCCGTTATTGCTGTTATTGATGTATTTTGAGCATTTTTCAAATATTTTCAATAAACTTTTTTTTCTTATGCATGACATTTTAAAGAATGGAAAAATAATCTGCTGTTTGTGTAATAATCATTATCGGGCATTAATAATGTTTATATAATAGACTATTGTGTTAATTATATTTATACAGAAAATATCCATCAAAATAAAAAAAATCCAAGCACACACACACACACACACACACACACACACATGCGCACATACAATATTCATAGGCTAAATGCTACATATGATTTTGGTTTTTTTTTATACACAATTTCATCCAAATTAAATGCAGAATGCTTATTTTGCCATAAACAACCGATCAATCAAATAAATAAATAAACAAATTAAATAAAAATTCCTACCTAAAAATCACAATTACATTTTAAATGTCCTTTTAAAACATTTGAAACATTTCCTTTTTAAGAATTTAGGTAATATATAAAGCTCCAGAGAATCTCCGCATTTATAAAATAAACAAATTAAAGCCTAGTCATTCTGTTTGCAAGTTTGAACAGACAATGTGGCTATTTTGTAGTTTTTCACTATATAAGATGTGTGTACTTTAACTTTCATGCGTTTTTTTTATAAATATATATATATAAAATTGAGAAATTTTGCTAAGAATTTGGTAAAATTGTTTCTAAAGGAGAGCCATTCTTTTTGCTAATAACAGCAATAACAGGACATGCGTTAGATACACAAATTGTAAATATTTTTTAAAAAAATAATAGATTTTA